>JBBPTC010000119.1:20555-33348 GCA_038093955.1 Boletus albobrunnescens
GGTTGGAGAGGAGGTGCGACTAGAGTGCATTGTAGGTGAGGCAGGAGTTGGGACACCGAATACAACAAGATAGGATTTTTGTGAGGGTGCAGGTAAGTGAAGAGCACGGGCTGCGTTGTTAAGGAGAGGGAACGTCGTGGAAGAAAAGTTGTACGGGGCAGAGTGGATATCGAGAGGGTGGGCCTGTGCCGAGAGCAATTTCAAGTTTTCCTCTGAAATACAGGATTTAAGAAGCCTGAGACAAGAAATGACCTGAACGAGCGTACCTGGAAATAATGGGAGGGTGGAACCTGGCGAAACGCTATCCATCGGAATGGAGAGCTAAGGGAGAGTAAGAGCAAACGAAGGGGCGTGAGTAGAGCAGTCACACCTTGAGATACATTCTGATAGTGATGCCATCGTCAGTGTGTTTTGCCTTTCCTTCAAGGGCGAGGCGAGTTACGACGTTGAGTTTTGGCTGTGGAGTAGTGGTAAACTGGGATGAGCCGGCGATGGAGAGGGGCGGGCTCGGAGCGCGTTTGTGACGTGACAGGGGAGGAGTGTACATGGGAGAGACGTTGGATGTTGTGGGGGGGGGAGATGGCGCGTAAAATGGTGGACGCGTTTGTATGCGTGAGAGAGAGAAGCGGCGCGGCCCAGAGCTGTCATCCTCGCACTGAACCTCCACCACGTGACCGGGAGCGACTGGGTGGGTACTCGCGTGCCAGCGTGCTCTTGTCGTCTTCGAATGCGTTGTTCCGCTTTTCGCCGTCTTGCGGTAGCCCATCTCTTGTCCCAACCGTCGTCCATCCCACTCCATTATCATCATCGTAACCTTGCCATGGCCACTTCAGACTGGAAAACCGTACCACAACGTGGCTCGGTTCCCCCGTACTCGGTCTTCATAAAGTCCATAGAAAAATCTCACTTCGATCAGAGACGTTATAGGATCGTACGCCTTGACAATGGCATCACAGCTATGCTGGTGCACGACCCGCACACAGAAAATGCTGCCGCTAGTCTCGATGTTGCCGTCGGCCACCTCTCAGACCCCGTCAGTGTCACCTTTCTGCCCCGTTTTATCCCGATGATCCTACCTTTTCTAGGACGACATGCCAGGTTTGGCTCACTTCTGCGAGCACTTGTTATTCATGGTATGCAGAACCATCGTTACCGTACCATATCTCGTCTGAGACCAACCTAGGGGACGCGACAATTCCCAAAGGAGAACGAATACTCCGAGGTAGGTCGGCTTATCCCGGTTGCTGTCCATAGGCTCTCAACTCTGGGGTGTAGTATCTATCCAAGAATAATGGCGCTTCAAACGCGTACACCTCTTCATCAAATACCAACTACCACTTCCGTGTATCCCCTACTGCCCTCTCGGGTGCTATCGAGAGATTCGCGAGCTTCTTTCACAGCCCCCTCTTCGCACCATCCTGTACCACTCGGGAGCTCAACGCTGTCGACTCAGAGCACAAGAAGAACCACCAGGCAGATCCCTGGCGAATTTTCCAGCTCAACAAGGCTCTTACTAAGCACGGTCATCCTTGGAGCAAGTTTGGTACCGGAAATCGCGAGACACTGAGTGCAGCCGGGAGGATGATGAAAGCCAAGACAAAATCACTTACTGATGGCAGTGAAAACAGCTATATTGACATAACTGGCGCTATCGCACTTTCTCCGGTATCCCCCAGGGCACCTTCGCCAACCCCATCCTCTAAATCGAGTTCAAGTGAAGCTGAAGCTGATGGAGGCACGGTCGGTCGTGAAACCCGCCGTAGGTTAGTCGACTGGTGGAGCAAGGAATATTGCGCAGGTAGGATGAACCTCTGTGTGATTGGCAGAGGTATGTCAAAATAAATGCTCGATCCGCTTTTCGGTGGTCACTGTCAATCAACAGAATCATTGGACGAACTGTCCGACATGGTTTCTTGCCATTTTTCGCCCGTCCTGAAGCGCTGTGAAGACCAACTCCCAATCTTCAATGACCATCCGTTTGGGCCCGATGAGATGGGAGTGAGTCGGTGCAGCGTTCATAATGTAGCGGAGCTCATTTCTTTCTAGACTTTTGTGCGCGTGGAGACAATCATGTCTTTCCATGCAGTCGAGTTATCTTTCCCCCTCGCTTGGCAGCCACCGCTCTGGAAGTACAAACCTGGGCATTTCCTGTCTCACTTTCTCGGACATGAAGGTCCTGGGTCTTTGCATTCCTATCTCAAGGGTAAAGGATGGATCACGTTCCTGAATGCAGCTCCTCAGGCTCTTGCACGTGGTTTTGCAACGATAAAAATAACCATGATCATGACAAGAGAAGGTTTTGGTATGCCTTATTTGTCTTTGAAACAGGAATCATCGCTCATGGCGTTCGATAGACAACTATCGTTCTGTTGTTCTTGCTGCGTTCAAGTATCTCTCGCTCCTGCAATCATCTGAGATTGCTCCTTGGTACCAATCCGAGGTGGCAACAATGTCAAACACGCAGTTCGAATTCGCAGAAAAGCGTGAAGCAGAAGCATATGCAGTTTCCATCGCCGAAAGAATGTCATGGCCAGTCCCTACCGAGAAAGCCCTTTCTGCTCCCGTGTTGATCTCCGAGTGGGAAGACGAGGTAGGGGTGCGGCAGGTGCGAGACGCTCTCAAGGTTATCAAGATAGACACAGGTCGTGTGATTTTGATGGCCAAGAAAGAGGAGCACGAGCGTATCTCGGAACAACTACATTGGCAGAGCGAAAAATGGTATGGCACAGGTTACACCGTGGAGCGATGGGATGGCGAATTTTTGGCTCGGGTATGTAAGCTGGCATTTCTGACAACAGCGGCCAGCCAACACACCGTACTACAGGCACAAGGACCTAACGATATCCAAGAACTTCGTCTCCCCAGCAAGAATGAATTCATACCAACCAACCTAGATGTTGAGAAACGTGAGATCACCGAGGTACGGGGCCACTCCGTACGAGACGATTTGTTGCTAACGCTGCATCAAAAGCCACAAAGGCGACCTCATCTCATTTATGAGACTCAGATATCACAAGTTTGGCACAAGAAAGATGATCAGTTTTGGCTCCCGAAGGCAAGCCTGGTCATCGAGATCCGCAGGTACGTCAGTATACTCCAAGATATGCCTGGATATCATGATCATTTCAGTCCTATTGCGAATGATACCCCGCGCGCCGCCGTGTTAACACGGTGAGAGGTGAACTGTATTCTCGTCATGTGATCTTAAATTATGTGCAGCCTTTTCTCGGATCTTGTCAATGACTCCCTTACAGAATATACGTATGATGCGGATTTAGCTGGCCTTGCGTATAATTTGGGTTCACACAGTCTTGGTGTCGCAATATCCCTTAATGGCTACAATGACAAGTTGCCCGACCTTGCTCGGCGTATCATCGAGGCCGTTAGGAATCTGCAAGTGCGTCAAGACCGATTGGAAGTCATGAAGGAGAAAGTAAATGGGATCCCCGTTGCTGTTCCTGCGAGGCTAATATATCAGTATTAGCTTAAGCATCAATGGGAAAACTTTTTCATGTCCCAAAGCTATCAGCTTTCAGACTATTACACACGACATATCCTCACGTGCGGTGCATGGACTGTAGAAGAGCAGCTACAAGAAGTATCTAGTAGGTCAATTTTACGTTAACCATAACAACCAGTCGATGTCTTGCGATCCATTAGGTGTCACCGCGGAAGAAGTCAAATCCCACAGTGCTCGGCTTCTTGCGTATGTTAACATTCGGATGCTGGTGCTGGGTAACCTGTATAAGGATGTATGTATTTGTCACACGACATTATTTCATGCCAATTGATGAACCCATCTAGCAAGCCATTGCATTGTCAAAGGATGCTGAGCGTATCCTTTGTTCGAAGCCGCTGTCGTCAATACCCACTGATCTCTCCCTTGTTCTGCCTGAAGGTATGACGCCCACTAACCTTCGCTCACCCGTCTGATATCAAAGCAGGGTGCGACTACGCTTGGGCTACCCCTGTACTAAACCCGAACGAACCAAACTCGGCACTGTCATACTATCTTCACCTCGGTCAATTGACGGACCCGCGGCAACGGGTAGTCGGTTTACTTCTCGTACAAATAATGTCAGAACCTGCATTCAATACGCTCCGAACCAAAGAACAGTTAGGTTACGTCGTTTCATGTTCACGGTGGTACCTTCCCGGAGACTCGCAATTCGGTCTTCGTATCGTTGTGCAGAGCGAGCGCAGATCTGGTTATCTCGAAGAACGTGTGGTGGCATTCCTAGACAACATGGGTCAAAAAATTCGCGAAATGGCCCCCGGTGAATTCAGCGATTTCAAGAGTGGCTTGCAACGGAGATGGAAAGAACCCCCAAAGAACTTAGCGGAGGAGGTGTCACGATACTGGTCACAGGTTGATTCGGGATATCTCGACTTTTTGCGAGGTGAGTGCGAGTGTTCATGATTCCTACGCGCATATAACCTTCCCGTTCCTTGATTGATAGGTTACGACGATGCCAACCTACTCGAGGAAGTAGGAAAGCCAGAGGTTTTGAATTTGTTCTGGGAGCGTGTTCATCCCTTGGCAAAGAAACGCGCAAAACTTTCGATCCATTTGCAATCACAAAAGCCACAGGCCCCTCGAGTCAGCACTGAAGCCATGAAAGCCTTCGAAGCCCGCCTGCAGGGTGCCAACATTGCCATCGACGTCGAGGCCACAAGGGAAGAACTTCAAGACGCGAATCCCACTGCAACTGATTTCGTTAACGCATGGCGGGAGGTTTTGACGGAAGATGTGATATCCAACGCGGACGCTCGGGATTTGATTGAGCAGATCCCTGCTTTAATAGAGCAATATCCCGTACCAAGTGAAGACGCCCATGGAGTACCAGTCGGTGTGACGCGTATTGAAGAACTGAAGACCTTCAAAGCAACATTGCGGATCTCGGATTCACCGAAGCCTCTTGTTCAGTGGAATGATCTGCCGACGCCTAATCTCTAATCGAAGAGGATAAGATTGATATTGCGTATTTGTGCTACCTCGGAGATATTGATATTTGATGTACAACCAACGGTTGTGTTTCTAAAACCTGAACGAGTTCGCGGAACCAACCCACTGACTATGCGGCGAAGTGAACCATTGAATGGAAGTACACGATTGTCCATATTCACCTCCGTTTCTACTGGAAGTGATGCATCTCCCCTCTTGAATTGGGCGTCTGATGTAAGCACTGGCATGCCTCGGTCGTGCGCGAGGTGGGTGAGGCAGCGTACATACGTGAGTTGCCAACTTTGACCTTGTATCCAACCTTCAGTTTCCATCTATGTCCATACTCGAGGGACTAAGCTTCCAGCGACTAAAATCATTGAGTGACCCAGTGAACACAGTCGCGTTTCGCGCCGTCGGTCGTCTGACTTCTGAGTCTGCTCTGCTATCAGTACTAGTGCCACAAGCAAACACGTAGCATTACGGAGCGCCACCGAGTTACCAAGGTGCAGACACTTCGTGGCAGAAATGAACGCACTACTCGAGGCAGGTACATCTGTGATCAGTACAATCGTGTGCGTTCCTGGAAGCTGACCGGACATCCAGAGGGGAAACTGTATTGAAACAACTTTTAAGCGGAATCTAATACGGTGATAGTGGCATCCGTTTCCAGAAGTGAGCCTAGTCTAGGATCGAAAGGTAAGAGATAAATGACGATCACAGTTTACTGCCTACCGAGGAGACAACTGCATCCCAACAAAATCATGACAGAAAATGTTGGCTCCGAGTGAACCGAGTACAAGAGAATGATACCAGGGAATGAGTGCAAGGACAACAATGGCGAAACAACAGAACATGCAATGATTACATTATGGGTTGGATGCTCGTATTACTTCTTTCTGGGGTTGGCCTTGACAGTCGGTTGGGGGCCAGGTGGCACGTAGTTTTTGGGGCGACGGAAAAGGAGGACGTGGGGCTCTGGGGCTACCGTCCCAAATGAGAAATATCAAGGCGAGAGAGAAGACAAAGTCAGACCGTGAACTTCGTAATGCTGCCACCCTAGGCTTTGAGTAATACCAATACCCCTCCACTCTGCCTCTGTGAGAAGGCGAAGTGTACCTTCCTTTTCATCAAACAACTCCTTCGGTATCAGCTTCAGAAGGGGCTTTGGTAAGATGACGTGGCGGTATTCATAATGATCATCTGAGTATCTGTCGGAATAGTGTATTCTGTGGACTGTCGTTGATCCACTGGTCTGGCATAATCCAGGAATGACCTACTTCTCGATGTACTCCTCAAGCTTGCTGTTAGCCGTGCGGTCTGCCATCCAAATAGTATATATGCGGGTAGCGGGAAAAGGGGTATTGTGTCTTGGAGGCCAGAATGCGATTGAATCAAAGAGCTGCACAATGACGTGACTGCGCGTCTGTGACATCTGTCACACTACTTAGGTTCCTCAGGGGCACGGACCGGACGCGTTCTGTTCCCAACCATCATGGATCACAACACTCGGGTTTTTCGGAATTGGGTACAAAGGCAGGACAACGATTCCCGGTCCTATGAATATGGATATCATTTGGAACCATTTTCATCTCCAGCTTCAGATTCGCCGGGTGATTTGCACGTCTATCGTGAACTTTCCCGCTACCAGGGCAGTGATGGCGAGTATATGTATTCTACTGGTTTTATTGCTTTCTATATGCTCCATTCAGACATGTCTCCAACACCACCCGCATTTCCATTTCAGGGAGCTGGTCATGGACACTCTCCGCCACCTTCTCTGAGACTCTCAGACCGAGACGGACATGATCGCAGCGTGACGCGATTCTTCGGGGCTCAACCACTTAGCCACGCTCCATCGCATGAGGCGCATGGTAAGTGCTCGCTCCAGTTCTGCGTACGCTCTCTTTCCATCCTACAGAACTTTTCAACTATTATATGCGTTCGGATCGTCCGGAGATGCCGAGATCGCATCACCCGATTAACCTGAATCAGTACTCTTCTTGGTCACCTCGTACGGTTAGCACAGATGAACGTGAACATGGGTACCGTTCTGCCTTTGACACTGAGAATACCACACGGAACGGTTCTGGACGGAGACTACGCCCCGTTTCCGAATTGCGTATGTGACTAGGACGTGTAGTTCGTGTCTCATTGAACTTTGATTCCAGCTGATAGATTTCGTGGAGTATTCAAATTTGGCGTATTTAATGCAGTACAATCGGCATGTTTTGACCAGGTTTGGATCCGTTTCCGTGAGCGAAATAGAATTCAGAATTCACCACTTCCTGTAGGTTCTGCATTCGGAGGAGAACTTGGTAATTATTTCTCTGAATGATCAACTCTCGTCGCTGAAAAGCTTTCAGGTTATTAGTGGTCGGTTCCGTGACTAGTTAAATAATTGACTACGGCCCCCTAACTTCTCCTAGCGCCTACTGGAAGTGGAAAGACTGTTCTTTTTGAGCTGAGCATGATTCGAATGTTGACACAAACCACCGATGATGCACGATCTGCCAAGTGTGTTTATGTTGCGCCAACAAAGGTAAGGCTTGTGATTTCGATTTCAAAACTGAGCTCATCGGAGACTTCAGGCACTGTGCGCCGAGAAGCATAATGAATGGACCGCGAAATTTGGAGGACTTGGTATCAAATGTGTGTACTTTGCGAATGCCAACGCTCTATCAGTGATCAACCCCCACCTCCATCAGGCTGCGAATTAACCGGTGATACTCTTTTGTCAGGAAGGGGCGTTTGGGGTGATGCTAAAAATTCGCACATAATGTCTGTATTAACCAAGCCTTGCTGATGACTTGATTGACACATCGCCTTCACAGCGTAACAACGGTGAGAGTCATACATACTGTCTTTGTCCAATGGTGGTTCATGTCAATCAGGCTGAAAAGTGGGACAGCTTGACGCGAAATTGGTGCGTCCCCATATTCCTGGAGCAAGCTTTGCGATGACCATCAGGCTAGGGCCGATCATTCTCGGATACTATCCCAGGTCAAGTTATTCTTGGTGGATGAAGTACGTTAATGACACTGCATGAGGACAGTATCTAGAACGTTCACGTCGTGTTCAGGTCCACATCCTAAACGAAACACGTGGAAGTACTCTAGAAGTCATAGTTTCCCGTATGAAAGCGCGCGGATCCGGCATCCGATTTCTTCTCGTTTCTGCTACAGTTCCAAATGTGGAAGATGTCGCGTGTTGGATCGGGGGCGGTGACGGAAGCGACCAACTTGCTAGAGTATTCCAGGTTGGTATACCTCCCCACACGCTTTGGTCTTCTGACAGGTAATTGCAGTTCGGGGAAGAGTTCCGGCCCTGCAAACTTACGAAATTCGTTTATGGGGTGGCAAAGCCTAAGGGCCAGAACGATTTTGCATATGCCCGTGCCCTTGACTTGCGTCTGTTTTCTGTAATGCAGCAACATTCCACCAACAAGCCGATCCTTGTTTTCTGCCCCACTAGGAGAGGTACGAAAAAGTCTATGATCTCTCACGTAGAGTAGTAGTTTTGATATCATGTGCAGGCACGCTGGATACTGCCAAACAGTTAGCAAAGGATTATGAACAGGCCATGACGAGAAAAAAGACTCTACCTTGGCCACCTCCCATGCGGTATGCTCTATCCATTGTCCGTAGTTCTTCTCTCACTCCCGTTTAGCATTGACCAGAAGTTTCATGATAAGGACCTGGCTGGTACGTCTACAGAGCTGATGAACACAACTGGCGAAATCTGACAAAGTAATAGCTGTTGCATCTGTCGGGATCGCGGTCCACCATGCAGGCTTGAATGCAGACGATAGGCGAGCGGTGGAAGAGTTATTTTTGCGAAAAGCTCTGCGCGTCTTAGTTGCCACATCCGTATGTGATTCTCCCATCTACACTTGCTATTCTCACTATCCCGTAGACCTTGGCAGTTGGTGTCAACCTGCGTAAGTTCGTTCTTACTAGCGATGTTAACATCTCACCACCATTAAGCCGCCCAAATGGTCGTCATTAAGGGTGTAAAGTTATACCAAAATGGAGAGATGAGGGAGTACTCTGATCTTGATATCATGCAGATGATGGGTCGAGCGGTAAGCTTGCTTTTCTCTCTCTGCTATGCTCGATCTGCAGTTCTTTTCGACCTAGGGCCGACCACAGTTTGGTGCGTATCTTTGGTTTTTTTCTGCCATAATCGCTAACGGGTACCTTAGATGACGAAGGGATTGCAATAATCCTGTGCGAACCAGAATTGGAACATAAGTATCGCACACTTGCCCAAGGAAACACCACTTTGGAGAGTAGCCTTCATCGGAACCTTGCAGAACACTTGAATTCTGAAATCGGGCTAGGAACTATATCAACTATCGAGAATGCGAAGGACTGGCTTAGGCGCTCTTTTTTCTTCCGCCGTATCCAAAAAAATCCACACCATTATGATATCGGCAAAAAGGAAAACCAGACTTGGGAAGAGAAAGTCGATGACATTGTCATGCAAAGCATACTCAGTTTACGTGACACACAGTTAATTGAGTACACGGAAAGTGGTGGAAAGCTTTCTTCAACAGAATATGGGGATATTATGAGCAGGGTGGGAGCATTTAACAAGCTTTTCGACGCCCTCTAATGATAAACCTAGTTTTACATCAGGCAAACAACGGTACGCGCTCTCAGTCAGAATTTCCTGGCGCTCAGGGTTCACATTGGTTGAAGATGCGAGCAATACTCAGCCTCCCTTCTGCAACGGCTATGCGCGATATTGTGAGAGGCTCACGAAGCAGAGAGTGACTTACGTTCTGAAAACGTCTAGCTTGAACTCGTATCTGCCGCCGAAGAGTGGGTAATTTCTCTTCGATCCTCCTCGGCTGATGTCTGCTGTAGGGTTTCAGACCTGAAACTGCGTAGCGGGGAGAAGCCAGTCTGTCGCATATTTGCGTATCGCGATCTCGACATACTCAACTACTTTCAGATGTATGACAAGATTCGCCGCCATAGCGACATTCGATTTCCACCCAAGAAGTTAGCTAGTACGAGCGACAAAATATTTTTATTGATACAAGTAAAGATTTCTTTCTGAAGCGGGGTCATGATTTCTCAGGAAACCCCAGGCAATTCTTGCGGGTCTTCCTCTTAACAGCCCTGAATTTAAATCAACAGAAGGCCAACCGTACCTAGAAGCCTTTTCCGTATTCCGCCACGCCACGCGAATTGTAACAGGTGAATGATCGCAGCATACAAGGTCGTTACTCACTACGCCTCAGCTGTAGCAGAAGTTGCTATTATTAACCGGAGCGGAGCACAGCTTAAACACGCACTCGAACTGCAAGTTGTTCATAATTCCCTAGTAAATTCCGTACTTCTCACAGGTTGGCTCATAGAGTTCGTTGTCTAAATGCAAAGGCGTGGGAGGACAGGCCACTAGTCCTCAGACAGATTGAACATATTGGCGAAAAATCGTAAGTAAGAATGCAGATCCGAACCCACCGCAACATAACACCTTTATAGAGTTAAGGTAGAAGTTGAACATTGTATTCGTGGATCGAAATTGATTGCCCCAGGTATTGGCTGAGAATGGCGTCGATTCAATCCAAAAGCTATTACAGATGTCTCCGCATCGAATCGAGGAGGTGAGGTCCTATTTCTGTAGTTGTCTGTTGTCATTGATAGTGTCCAGCTTCTTAACCGCCGTTCTCCATTTGGCTCCGAAGTTCTGGCTGCCGCAAATGAATTTCCAAAATATTTGTTGAATGTCAAAGAACTAAGGTCTATCCACAGTGAAGGAAATTCGCCCGTGGAAGTGGAATTTATTGTTCAATGTGGTCTCGCTTTTGGCGACTCAGCACCTCAAAGAGTCAAGAAGTCTAAGTGGTGCAAGGCTGAGATGACGACTCTCCTAATAGTGACTTCTGACATGTCCTTTATCGACTTCCGGCGCATCGCGTGAGATTCTGACTCGTTTCTGATGGTCAAGCGTTGACTTCGTCTTTCGACAGTACAAAAGCACTCAAAGAGAAGAGGGATTTCACTCTCACAGCGCAACTTACGAAGCCAAGTCAATTGATCCATGTATACATCACTTCTGTATTCAACCCTCCCCCCTTTTCCCCAACGAACAGCTCACGGATATGTAGGAAAGCTTCGCTGGCGTCACCGTCGCACGGACGCTGGCGCCGAGTGTTCCACCAGACCGGTACCCGACATTGAAAACTAGACCATTAACATCGATTGTACGCACGCTGTCACATTTGGCCATTATCGAGACATTCATACAACCAAGGAAACGGACCTGGAAGGACTCGAGGACGTTCCTGACTTTTGGGACATTAACTTGGACGACGATGACGAAATTCCGGAGGCCCATAATGTGAAGCGTGGTGGGTTCACTGTCTCAACCAAATACTCATTGATTTGTATGTTCTTAGGTGTAGATGAAAATTCGTTCAAAGTGCAGCAGCCTCAGTTGAATCCACCCATAAATGAAAAGGTGGAACGCGACGCAAGAAAACGTCCGGATGGGAAATACGAGTCAGTTTACCTTCCTTCGATTCGGTATATGTACGTATCTTTGCGTCCAGGTGCAATCATGCTTGCAAAGACAAGCTCAACTGTCGCCATTACTGGTGCGTTGTCGCTATTTTTTCCTGGGCCACTAAACTCGGTTATAGTTGCCAGGAGGGACTGCTACAGCCGCCACGTGTGACGAAGAAAAGGCAACAACTTGAAGTAATTACACACGGTTCAGATGCTAAACCCGTTCCACCTCCACGAAATGCTGTCATAGCAAGGTCGTTACAGGACGAGAAGAAATGGCAGACCGAAGTGACTCAAACTGCTAAACGGAACCTCACCCCCGGGCAATCAGACAAAGTACACGAGAATACCAATCCCGCATGCAGGCTTCGTTCCACCCCACCGAACCTGGAGTCGGTCAACCACCCCAAGAAATCAAGGATCAGCAAAACAGTGCCAAATTTCGACTTGCAGTTGGCGACATTGAAACGCTCACGGTCGCCTAGTACGGAATCTGCGCTAACAGACGACTTTTACGAGCTTCCATTGATCTCAGGGGTTTGGCAACAAGATAACACAACAAAAACCGGTCATGTTGAAATCGAGGGATGCGAAGTCCCCTGGCCCAAACGGTGCAGAATCGATGCTACCGCAGGCTCATCGGCACACCCTGCCTCGCACAAGAAGGTTTATCACATATCGTCTGTTTATCCGTGCTAATCGATGTCAGGCTATTTTACGCGAGAATTCTGGGCATTATACGGAACGATTGTTTCTTCCTGGCTCTAATGACGAAGACACAGGAGGTCATAACCACCCTGCAACTGGGGACCCGACTTTGAACCATGATGAAGACTGCTTCGATGCCTCGCCTATCGTCGACCAGTTCTCTTCGAACGACCGGGGCGCTGTTCAACTGACTTGCGGCCCGCGGCCCAGAAATGATGCAGGCACCCACCGGACTCCACTCCGTGGTAGTTTCGGCGTAACTCCGGAAAGAAGCGCTGGAGGGCCCACTCCGTCTACCATAAGGAGAAAGGATTCTTACGCGCTTTCTCCTTCGAGGATCAAGGGTTTTATACGACGTTCTGGGCCATATGTCCAAGAACATGCAACAATTGACGATTCCACAATCGATCCGTACGGTCTTCTTGCTTCAAACGGAAGAAAATCCCTTGTCGTTGACGGTATCAATTCACGGATCCCTGCTGGCCCTGGTGATCTAGATGACACTACGGATCCCCTTGCAGAATTTGACCGTTGGGTGGCGAGTGGAGCTGTGGAGATAATTCCGGACTGAAGTCACTGCGTCTTTTCTTTGGTGTATTTGAACTTGCAGTAATCCTAATGT
>JBBPTC010000120.1:0-37380 GCA_038093955.1 Boletus albobrunnescens
GTATGGCAAAGTGTCCTTGCTCTACAACTCCATTGGCTTGGGAATTGTAGGGGGATATAGGAATGTGTGGAAAGTCATATCTTTCCAGGAGTTGATGAAGTTCTCCTTGGAATTCTGGACCATTGTCCATAACAATGCGAGAGATATATCCATATCGAAAGATGAGCTCTTCTTGCAGTTTCTCTATATGGGGAGAGAAGTGAGGTGTGGAAGGCATTGTGGATTTTCCACATCTTCAGCAGTTTTAGTTTGTAGGAGACTAGGGAAATTACTTGCATAATTTCAAATGGCCCTTCTCTTCTAGGGGCTAGTTTTTCTTTGAGGGGTAGTGGAGGTGAAGATTTTTTCCTTCTAGCCATACTTGGTCTCCTACTTTCCAGGGTTTGAAATGAGAGGTTACTCATTCTTTTATATATTCTTGTACCTTTTTATGGACTTCATGAGCTTCTTCTCTGGCTTTGGCCAATTTGGAGAGACGGGTTTCTACAGCTGGGACAAAGGTTTGCTCCAAGGAAGGATATCTCTTTGGTTTATATTCCATCATTAGAGAGAAGGGGGGTTTTCTGGATAACAGAGTGGACAGAGGAGTTGTGGTGGTACTCTGCTAGGATTAGGAGGTCTGCCCATTTGGTTGGGTTCCCTTGGCAAAAGATACAGAGGTAGGTTTCCAATTCCTGATTCATTCACTCTGTTTCTCCATCAGTTTGGGGGTGGTAGGCAGAGGAAAGCAATGGATCATATTATAGGAGTCTTGCCAGTTCCAGAGCAAAGGTGGAGGCAAATTGTGGGCCCCTATCCAAGACTACTTTGTCATGTAGTCCAAATCTTTTAAAGACATGATTGAGAAAAAGAGAAGCAACTCCTTTTACATCAATGGATTTGTAACAAGGAGCAAGGATTACCCCCTTAGTAAGCCCATGGTCGATCATGACCATAATGGAATCAAAACCACGAGAGGGAGGAAGGTCAGTGATGAGGTTGACAGAGATATGTTAAAAAGGTCTTTTAGTCATGAGAGACAAAGGGGTGAGGGGAGGAGCGGTCAGATGGGTGTTGACCTTATGAGCTTGGCAGAGAGCACAACCTTGGACATATCATTGGACAAACCTGACGAGGCCCAGCCACCAATAGTCCCATTGGATGAGGTTGAGGATGTAGAAGTATCCCCCATGACCCCCAATGGGGGAGTCATGAAGGAAGGTAAAAATAGCGGCTTGGGACGACTCTGGAATATAAAGGCAATATTGATAGTAGAGTAGACCATTGTTAAAATGCCAGTCTGTTTTATTAGCCAAAGGGAAACTGGGGGATCCATCATGGAGAGCTTGTAGCTATTTCTCCATGAGAGGATTGGTGGCCAAGGAGTGTTTGATCTGGGTGGAGAGGTCAAGATCCAGCTTCCAAATGAAGGCATGTGGTAGGAGGACAATGTCTTCATTGTTGTCAGTGGTGTCCAATATGTCTTTGTGGGAAAGGGTATTGACAGGATTCATTTGGACACCAGGGAAATGTTGAAAGATGAGATCATAGTCTTGGAGGGTAAGGAGCCATCTGGCTTGTCAGTGAGAGAGTTTTCAAGGATCTTTAAAATAGGTAAGGTTTTTGTGGTCGATAAGGATAGTAATTGGATGTTCGGTTCCAGTAAGGTAGTGTTGCCATTCTCCTAGGGCACAAATAACTACCAGTAGTTCCCTGTCATAGATGTCATAATTCCATTTAGCAGGTGAGAAGGTGCGAGAGTAATAGACATAGGGATGGAGGTCCCCAATGAGGTCTTTCTGCATCAATACTGCTCCAGAGGCAGTAAGGGAGGCGTCAGTCATGATGTAAAAAGATTGGGAGGTATTTGGTATTCGAAGGACTGGTTGGGAGCAGAATGCCTATTTGAGGTATTGGAAGGCAGCTTCTTGGTCACCCCCCCCCCCAGTGCCAGGGGATGCTGTTCTTGGTGAGGTCTAGGATGGGTTGAGCATGTTGGGAGAAGTTTGGGATAAACTTCTGGTAAAAGTTACAAAAGCCAATAAAAGACTGGACTCCTTTAACCATTTTTGGGGCATTCTAGTCTTAAATGGCTTTTAGTTTAGTGAGGTCCATTTTGATGAGTCCATGATGGACTATCATTCCCAGGAATTCCACCTCCTCTACATTGAAGTGGCATTTCTCTAATTTGACCCCTAGGTGATTTTCTTGAAGACATTGGAGTATGCGTTTTGTTTGCTCTTTGAGTTCCTTTATGGTGGTGGCATGGATGAGGAGGTCATCCATATAGATAAGGATCCATTCTTTGTTTTTTGCCCATTGGAAGATCCAATCCATAAAGGCCTAGAAGGTTGCTGGGGAGTTGCACATTCCAAAGAACATGACTGTTGGTTGAAAGAGACCAAAGGGGGTGATGAATGTAGCTTTCCAGAGGTCCTTTTTCTTGATCCAGATATTGTTATATCCCCATCTGATATCGAGTTTGGTAAAGTATTTAGCGCCTTTTAGTTGATCCATGAGGTCAGAAATGAAAGGCAGAGGGTAGGCATTTTTTATGGTATGTTTGTTGAGATATGTAGCAATAGTCTTGGCAAGGTCGAAAAGACCCATCTTTCTTTGGGACAAAGAAAAATGGTGAAGCTTGGGGTGAGTTTGATGGGGTGATTCATCCTGCGGCTAGATGTTTCTTTATGAAGGCCTTGCAAGCTTCTTGCTCTTTTGGGTTTAGAGGGTATGCCTTTGCTACTCTTGGGGTGAATTCTATGTCAAGGTCTATCCCATGGTCAAATTGCCTGTTTGGAGGGAGGGGTCCTCCTTCTTTCTTTGTGAAGATATTCATGTATTCTTGGTATTCTGGTGGGACTGTTACTTCTTGTTTTTGGGTGTCTTGTGCTATTACTGTAGAAATGGTGGTTTTCTTGATTTGTACCTCTTTTGTGGATTGGTAGTGCTTCTGATCTACACAGCTTCTCCACCAATGGTTACTCCTTCTCCTTAGCTTGGAGACCTGGCATTTGTTAAGGAAAGTGTGAATGTATTCTTCCTCTAGTCATCTTTCTTATTCTATGGAGAAGTCAGAGATTTGAATCTTTCCTGTAGACCAGTCGATAATGGGGTTTGTTTCACAAAGCCAAGGCAATCCTAAGATGATATCCTCCTTTCCACAATTGATCATGAGAAAATCTCACAATTCTTTTTGTTCTCCTATTATCAAGAGGAGAGAGGTTTTCTTTCTTATTAAGCCATTGTGATTGGCAGTTCCATCGGCATTGATAGCTTTTAGGGGTTTTTTCAATTTTGAGATTGGCAGTTTATATGCTTCTATCATAGCCCAGTTGATGAAGCATCCTATTGCTCCGCTGTCGATGAGGGATTGGATGTCAATGATTTTCATTTTTATTCTTGGTGCACAAAGTTGAATAGGGATATTCATTGATGTACTTTGTGCATCAGATACAAATACAGGAGAGATCCTAAGGGAAGGAAGAGATGACATTGACTCATTCTTCCTTACTAAAAATCCTTTTTCTTGCCCCTCCATTCCCTAGCAGCTTTTAGTCCTTTGTGAAGAGGGCTTTCCTTTATGTGGCATTTTTGAAGGAGAGTGGGTCCTTCATTTGGGTCTTCTTCTTCCTCCTCTTCCCAAGAAAGGGCAGAATACTTGTTTGCTGGATCTATTTTGATCTTGGCAATAGGTCTGTCCTCTTCATCTTCATCTTCTTTGGTTTCCTCAAAGGCTGTCTTTAAGATTTTCATGGTGGCTTGTTGATTTTCTCCTCCTAAGGTGGAGAGATATTTTTGTAGCTCCCCTTTAATAGATGCCTCTCTGGCCTTTTTTGGGGGGTGACTTTGTGTTCTCCCTCTCAAGAACTTCCTTTCTTGGTTACTTCCTCCTTTCCTATAGTTTGAGGGGTGGTTGGTAGACCTGCATCCTACTTTGTGATATACAAAGCATTTGTTAGCTTTGATGTGTTTGCTCCTCTGGGCTGGGGTGAGGTAGACTCTGTCCATATCCATAGCATTTGGGTCCCCTCTTCCTCTGGAGTTATAGAAAGGAATATACTCCCTTCCTTGTTCCAGATCTTCAATGCGATGGAGCTGTTGATTGAACAAAGTGGCTTTGTCTATCCATCCCTTTAGAGTAGTGGGGAGATTCTTGCAGCAGAGGACCATCTTGATGAGGGAAGGGTGTACTCCTCAGATGAACCACTTGATTAGGCCTTCTCATCAGTTATTCTACATTTCTCAGATAGGAGTAGAAAGGTAGAAATGAACGATTCAAAGTTCCCTTTCTTTCCTTGCCTCAGTTGGGCTAGTTGGATTCTTGTCTTTGTGGTAGTATTGTATGGTGCAAAGGTCTGCGGAAAGTGTTCTATTATGTCTTTTCTTTGGCAGGCACTTGATTGTTGGCTAACTTCATAAGCCATCCTTCTGCGAAAGATCTTCCTCTTCCTTTGCTCATCTTGTTTAGGAGGGTGAGCAATTTGGTGACATTGGTGAAGAGGGTCTGGTTGATTTGGAAGTATGCCTTCATGGCTAGGAGCCATCTATTTGCATCTTCTAGTTTCCCTGAGAAATCTTCTGGGAGTCCTGCTTTGATTTCTTCTTCTTCTCCTGTTTAGAATTCTATGAACTGCTCTTCTTCTTCTGCTCTGATTGGTGACCCTGGTGGTTCTGTGGGATTCTCTGGGAAAAACTCTGGCAGGAAGTCCAAGGATTTTCCCTGTTTTCTGTTCTCTCTTGCTAATGCAAGTTGGCATTCCTTATATTGATGACAGTATTCCTCGTTAGAATATTTATCGGGTTTATAGGCAAACCAAGAATGTTGTTGATGTAAGCTGGAGAGATCAAGGAGAGCAAACCAGGAGGGAGATGGTGATGGGGAGTATGTGAGTCCATATCGGCGAGACATGATGGAAATAGTTACCCTCTACTCAGTGGTGGGGGTATGGGGAAAAGCTAGTTCTTTTATAATGCGGAAGTGTAGTTCTGGTGGTTCTGATGGTTCTGGTAGTTCCAAAGGTTCTGAGAAGTCAGCAGTCACTTGGACACTTCTGACTGAGAGAAACTTGAGCAGACACGAAGTCACTTCTCAAGGTCTTTTGGGGATCGTGTAGAAACTACACTTGATTGCGTAAAACTAGCTTAAGGCTATAGTACATGGGCATCTGATATATATACTGATATAGAGGTATGGCTGTGTGTCAAAGAAAGGTAATATGGAGACGGAGCTCTGTATCTACAAAAGGAATCAGAATCCCGTAGATATTCCACATTCCACCTATTCTGCTCGGAAGGAGCAGAACTCCGTTTATACTAAATAGGTTAGCATAGGCATCCAAAAGGAGTAATGGGACTCTGTACACAGCCATACCAGTCTGGGTGAAAGACAAGACATCTGGGTTGTGAGAGAAACCCATGAAAAGAGAGGTTGTCCATATTATGAAGGAAAGGGCATGGACTGAAACATTACTAAGAGGAGAAAACAGAGTCCCAAGGGTGGTCCCAACTGGGTGCCCATTTGGAAGCAAGAAAGAAAGGAGAAAAGGAGTCAGATAGGTCCCAAAGCTTACCCTCTAATTGTAACAGAGAGCTGCTGAATCATTGATACTGAAATTTGCTCCAGATAAAAGAGTTGCCATGCTAGTGGCACCTTTGCTGATGCTATCATTGAGTATTTCAGACTCTAATCTTCATTTCACAGCTGTGAACATGTTTGTGCTTGTGATAGCAGACTGATCCAGGAGATGAGGGTCAACATTCAGCTCCTCAAGAGCAGAATGGCTTGCTTGCAGCATAAGATCCATGACACATTCATGCTTGAACTTGAATGGATATGTCAAAGTGGCCTTGTCAGGTTTGGCAAGTTCTTCCTTAATGCCAATTGGCCCACCAAATGTAAGCATGTGGTCTGAGTTGATCAGGCTGAATATCTTGCCTAAGCAAACAACAACCAGTTCTGGAGTATATTTGAGGTTGGACACAACATTCTTGTTAAGGATTTGATTGTAAAGTATTGTGGTTATAGCAATAAGGCCAACATGATGGGAACTGTAGGTTGATGTGAGGAGTAGTCTCACTGAACTTGAATTGTAGATTAAGTGGGCATTGTAGGTGATGTGAATATTTCGATGGAGGACAAAGTCATGGCCAAGAGTGACCAGCACTGCGATCCTGCTCGGCTGGACTTGTTGGAGTGAGTTCCAGCTATTACAGTTGTTGTTGGACTTGCAGTCTGACATCCAACCTTGCACTGCAGAGCTTAAACCAAATACCTCACATGACAGATCACCCACATGACTCTTACCTCCCACTGCCCTCATATGACTTGTCATGTGATAATCCACCATGCCACTAGTGTCACTGACATACTAGTATACCCAACGCCTGAGCTTATTAGCTCACCCGCTTGCTTGCGATAGTGGACCCTTGTCCATATCACTCATTCTCTTCTCGCATACACCAGGCCTTGCCCTTGAACCACTGGACCAACCCTATTCCCTTATATTCCCCAATAGGCTCTAACGATCAACAACCTATCATCCTGGAAATACACTGACCTACGGAACCCCACTATAGCACAGCCTCATGGCTTCCCATCTTCCTGAATAGAAGACACTGCCTCATGGGTACCCAATGGAGTCATAGCCTTGATGGCTCTCCATCTCTGGATTAGGATCCACATGAGAACTGCCTAAAACTCACAGAGGTACACCGGTAGATGTAATTAAGGTGTTGGTTCCAGAGATGGGCTTGGTGAGGGTTCTTGAGATGCTGGTTGAGACGCCACAGTGGTCAAAGTAGTAGAACAAGATGAATTAGAACTCAGATAGGCTGAGTTCAAACCTATATAGTATACAGGTATGGTGGAAACTATTTACTACATATAGTAACCTACACTATGTACTACTTTTGTAGGCGGTTGAGAGCTACACTAAGGTGCTCGTTCAACCCTCTCTCTTGCTAAGCTGCCTGGTGTAGACACATAAGCATCTAAGGTAAAGACACCTTAGAAAGTAATGGCATTGTCATAAAAGACTAGCCCAAGTTGTGATCAGAACTGATCAAGCTTTATATGGCTATGATTCTTTGTGAACATATGGGCAGGATTTACTGCGCCTTCAACAAATAAGACCTTCTTTAATGAACTCCTGTACTCCATGCCATTTGATATCGATGTTGAATGAGCACCTTAGTGTAGCTCTCAACTGCTCACAAAAGTATTACTTAGTGTAGATTACTATATGTAGTAAATGGTTCTCACCATACCTGTATATTATATAGGTTTGAACTCAGCCTATCTGAGTTCTAATTCATCTTGTCCTACTACTTTGACCACCATGGCATCTCAACCTGCATCTCAAGAATCCTCACCAAGCCCATCTCTGGAACTAACAATCTCAATTACATCTACCAGTGTACTTCTGTGAGTTCTAGGCAGTTCTTTGTGATACAACCTGCTTTCAACAGGTTATGAGCCCTGTTAGTGCTCGATAGTGTGCACCTTGCGGTTGCACCTATCTGATGCCTAACTTGTGCAATGCCATCTGGCAAAAGTAACCACTGGTGGTTAACTGTTCTCACTAAACATTGTGAAAATGATTGTTCGTGATGAACATTTTCCACCCATATAGGGTGAACCTATGCTGGAATAGCACGCTAACACTGTTACATTCCAGATATCTACTCAAAATGTTGATCTCTTCATCTACCATTGCCAAGGACTCTCACATCCCAGTCTTTACCAGTGTGAACTTGGCCTTCTGGTGGCCGACCATGCAGGCATACATCCTTGTGACAGGCCATGACTGGGTGATGCAGGTCTCTTCTCTACCCACGCCGACCGCAACGACTGACCATAATGACATGTTCTACTGGATTAGTTGGTCAAGGGGCAACTCAACAATTATGGACTCTATTGCCCTCCACCTGAACGAGGCCCTTCGGGCCAAATACTCAGTGTACAGTACTGCCAAGGAATTAGTTGTAGCCCTTGAAGGGGATTATGTAATGCCCAGGATCTTCCAGGCATATGCACTCTTCAAGAAGCTCCTAAACATTATGGTCCCTGCCAATGTGCATCTAGTGCCAGCCCTCTCCAAGGCAAACTCTTCACCTAGCTTAAGGAAGCTGGCTATGACATCCCTGCCAAAATCCAGGCAATGCTGCTCCTCAGCAAGCTCCCTGCAACAATGGACGTTGTCATCCAGATGATTGTCCAGATGAAGGCTGCCAGGAAACCGAAGGACCCCTCTATTGCTGAGATCCATGCAGCCATGGTCCTTTCTTGGGACCAATGCCATCTCTTGGAAAAGGCCCGAGGAAAACAACCCGCACATGCCAATCACATCAGTGTAGTGAAGAGGAAGGAAAATGACCTTTTTTTTCCAGCAGCAGTAGCAGCCCTCCACCTCGCAGCAGCCTCAGTAGCAGCAGCAAAAAGGAGAGGCTAGCACCTCTGAGAAGAAGAAGAAAATGTATTGAGGCAAGAAAGCAAAGTCAAATGACCATGCTCACATTGCCTCTGTGGCTATCATCTCCCCCACATACTACCTTGGCTCTCTTGCCCATGATCGACCCCCACTTAATGGTGCATCGCATGCCCTCCTTCTATCAAGGGGAACAAGGCCTGCCTTTTGATCCTCAGATCAAACAGGCATTTTCTCTTGCCAAAAGGCTTGAGATCACCCCCAATTGTTATGGTTAACTGGTGAATCATGGGACTTGTCAGACTCTTTTTCTCCCTTCCATTATGCCTCTTGATGGGACCCCACTTGGGATTGTCCCTGGTCCTCTATTTCTCACTAATGTTCCATACAGACGTCCTTCCTCCTCATGGATTTCTCTCATAACCCAGATGTCGTGTCTTCCCTCCAGATCAGGTATGGCTGTGTATGGAGTCCCTTTGGCTCCTTTTAGACATTACCAGTGCTGACCTGTTTAGTACAAATGGAGTTCCACTCCTTCTGAGCAGAATCAGTGGAATGTGGAATATCTACAGGATTCCGATTCCTTTTGTAGATACGGAGCTCCGCCTCTATCTAACCTTTCATAGAAGCACAGCCCGACTGCCTACTAGTATATATACCAGACGCCCATGTACTATAGCTCTAAGCTAGTTCTTGTAACGCGGAAGCGTAGTTCTGGTGTTTTTCCGAGTGTTTGCTTAG
This sequence comes from Boletus albobrunnescens, assembly GCA_038093955.1. NCBI lineage: Eukaryota > Fungi > Basidiomycota > Agaricomycetes > Boletales > Boletaceae > Boletus > Boletus albobrunnescens. The sequence goes on from JBBPTC010000120.1 coordinate 9,150, forward strand.
TCAGCAGTCACGAGGACACTTCTGACTCTAAGGAAGACTCGAGCAGACACAAGGTCACTTCTCAAGGCTTTCTGGGATCGCGTAGAAACTACACTTGATTGCGTAGAACTAGCTTAGTGTCTATAGTACAAGGGCGTCTGGTATATATACGAATGAAGGTTGTGGCTGTGTACCAAGAAAGGGAATATGGAGACGGAGCTCTGTGTCTACAAAAGGAATCGGAACTCCGAAGGTGTTCCGCATTCCGCTGATTCCGTTTGGAAGGAACGGAACTCCGTTTATACAAAACGGGTCAGCACAGGTATCGTCTAAAAGGAGTCCTTGGGACTCCGTACACAGCCTCACCTAAGTGTATCTGAATGGGGACAAGACATCGGAGTTGTGAGAGAAACCCGTGAGGAGAAGAAGACGTCCGTTTATGGATAATCAAAGAAATGAGGGCCCCCAAGGGTGGTCCCAAGTGGGGTCTCGTTCGGAAGCGTAATGAAATGGAGAAAAAGAATTAGATAAGTCCCAAGGCTCACCCTCTAGTCGTAACAGTTCTATGCAATCAAGTGTAGTTCCTATGCCATCCCAGAAGACCTTGAGAAGTGACCCAGTGTCTGCTCAAGTTCCTCTTAAAGTCAGAAGTGTCCAAGTGACCACTGACCTCTCGAAATCATCCAAACTACGCTCTGTGTTATACCAAAACTACGCTTCCGTGTTACACCAATATAGAGAATATCTGTGGGTTAGATGCAATAATCCTGCTCACTGGCCCCTTGATTTATATGTCTGCTCCTCCATCTCTTCCTGCTCCATTGGTGGGTCCTATTCCTCTCTTACATTGGATGTTCGATGCAGAAGCCTTCGATTTTCTTTGCTCATATCTGATATTCTGGATTTACAGGACTTCGCCACTTCCATGGTGACAATAGAGGAGATGTCAGAAGAAGACCTCCTGCCTCCTCCAGCCAAGAGGAAGCACTCTCGCCACTCTCGCAAGCGTGCGATTGAGCCTCCTCCAGCTAATGGCTGGGACTTGGACAACATGTAATGTGGAAGTATAGTTTATCTTTTGGAGGAATAAGGATTTCAAGAAGTCAGCAGTCACTTAGGACACTTCTGACTGAGAGGAACTTCAGCAGACATGAGATCACTTCTCAAGGTCTCCTAGGGATTATGTAGAAACTACACTTGATTGTGTAAAACTAGCTTAAGGTTATAGTACATGGGCATCTGGTATATATATGCTAGTATCCAATATGGCTGTGTATCAAGAAAGGTAATAGAAGATGGAGCTCTGTGTCTACAAAAGGAATTGGGATTCCGAAGGTATTCTATATTCCATTTATCCTGCTTAGAAGGAGCGGGATTCTGTTTATACTAAACAGGTCAGTACAAGTATCGTCTAAAAGGAGTCAAGGGACTCCATACACAGCCATACCATAAATGGACAAGGACAAGACATCTGGGTTATGAGAGAAACCCATGAGAAGTGTAAGATGTCTGTAAGAGATGACCTTCAAGGAAAAGAGGACCAAGGGTGATCCCAATAGGGATTCCAGTTGGAAGCATAATGAAAGGAAGAGAAGGAGTCCGATAAGTCCCAGGGCTCACCTGTTAACCATAATACAACATGGATGATTTTTATGGTAGCTACGCAGGCCCTTCTAATGCTCCAAAGAAGGACAAGAATATAGTGAGTATTTTCAGTTTGGACATCGATGGCCAGCTGGCAGCCACCACCAGCATTGACGCTGAGTATGTTGAAGAGGACTTCGACAAACAGATCAGGCAAGTGATTCATCCATCCATGCCTGCACACATTCACTCACTGCACCTACCCTCTGACGTGTTATGTACTGCTCAAGTAGAGAGATGCAAATGTAACATAATGGTAGCAAATGTAGACACCACCGTGATGTTTATATAATATAAATTGTGTTCATGCCATTCTGAATTGCATGAACATAAGCAGTGTGGATGTAATCACAACATAATGTTGTGGATCCTTGACTCAGGTGCTTTAATGTACTTCACCCCTCAATGAAGTGACTTTGTCGAATATATAGATTTGAAGGTTCTGCATGTATACCTGTGCGAACCACCTCTGGTGTCATATATGTAATAGGCACAGGTCGAGTACTTGTCAACTGGAGGGACGAGCACCAAGAAATGCATGTCCTTGAACTCCATGGTGTTGGACATATTCCTAACTCCGGTGTTCAACTTGTCTCCCTGGGTCAACTTCTTCGTCACGAAGCGAAAATTCACAGTGATGTAAACTCATTAGTAGTAACTTATAGTAATGGCATTACTCTCACCCTATTTGTTCTAGGCTACATCAGCCCTAATATGTTTACCTTGAAAGGGCTACCACTCACCGCGGAACCATCAGCCCATATGATGAAGTCTATCACATATGACATCATCCATCAACGACTTGGACACCTGTCTAAAGATGTCCTTTGACATGCCTATAAGCATGTCAAAAACATGCCTGATGTTGAGATTCCTACAATGGACTCCATTTGCCCTGGCTGTGTGATGGGCAAACTACCCAACAGGAGTTTTCCTCCTTCTGAGCACTGTGCCACACACACATTTGAACTCATTCATTCAGACCTGAAGTCCTTTCCCACCAAGTCATACCACCAATATCAGTATATTATCACCTTTGTTGACGATTACATGGCAATGGCATGGATAGTCCCTTTGCACACTAAAAATGCTGCATTGGTAGCTACTAAGTACTTCCTTGCTGAAGTCTCCAGGCAATTCAATGCCACAGTCCAAGGATGGTACTCTGATGCAGGAGGAGAGTACAAATCAGAGGCCTTTGATGACCTGCTCAAAGAACAGGAGATATGTATTTTTCAAAGTGCTCCCCACACTCCACAACAAAATGGTTGAGCTGAATGATTCATGCACACCATGATGGACAAAGCTGAGGCTATGCAGCATGAAGCCTATATTCCTGAAAGCTGGTGGGAGTTCGCAATCACTCATGCAACCCATATCTACAATAGGACACCATTGCACCATCATAACTGGCACACTCCCTATGAGCTCATTCACAAACAATAGCCAGACATAGCACACCTCTGCATCTTTGGATGTGCTGCCTATGTGCATATACCAGAGGATGTGCAGGCTAATAAGATGGCCCCTAAGTCTGAGCTAATGGTATACCTAGGGGTTGCACCTACCAATAGTGCAAACTTTTTGTTCATGTGCTCCCCCAACAATACATTATTCCATTCTGTACATGCACTCTTTGATGAAGCATGATTCCTACACTGTGCCATTCTGTGCATGCGCCCTGCTGCACCTTCAGTGCTGCTTGCCACTGATGAGTGTGGTCCTATACTGCTACCGCCCTCTGCTGGCAATGACTATCTACCCAGTTGACCTGCTGCTCAGAGTCCATCTCCTCCGCCAGTCCCTCCTCGCACTCCTTCTCCCCAGCAAGCACCACCAGCCCAGCCTCCCATTCCTCATAAGCAATGACCTGGTGCTCCTCCAGTGGTGCCTCCACCTCTGCTTAGGCGATCTGAGCAGGAATGCTGCATGCCTGCCCAGCCTGGCAATATTTTGATAAACACCATCCCATTGACATCAAATGCCATCCATGATGGAAGAGTTCATCACAGGATCCTGGTCCGTCCTCCTAACCCTCCGGTCTGCCTGAGCCTTCTGCGCCTGGCAATGATCCTAACAATGCTGTCCACACCCTCTGATGCTCCTGCCTCTACTTCTGGCAGTGATGCAGATCTTCTTCACTTATATCATGAAGGGGGAGTTGATTTGGCCATGTTTTTGATGATGAAGGCTATCAGGCTAGACACTGCAGAGTCTAAACTGTTATGCAAATGGATATATAGGGACATTAAGATGCTATCCGCTACAGCACAGGAGGAATGGAAAGCTGCTTGTCAATGTGAGCTTGATATTCTCCATGAGCACAAAGTCTTTGAACTAGTCAACCACCCTAAAGGGCGTAAGGTTATATCAAACCGATGGGTATTCGACCAGAAACCCAATGGTTGGAAGTGTGTACAATTAGTTGCAAAAGGATTCTCTCAAGTAGAGGGAGTCGATTTTGACCATATCTTCTCCCCAGTTGTAAGATTTGAGACCATGTGGCTTATGCTCACACTCATAGCCTTAGAGAACTGGCACATCGAAGCACTTGATGTTCAAAGTACCTACTTATATGGCAAACTGAAAGAAAAGATCTACATGACTGTAACAGTGGTGGTTACAAATGATGTAGATGATGTAACCCAGCTTGTCAGCAAAAGTCTCCAAAGGCAAGGGTGACTGAATTTTGTGTGGAACCGAGCTTAGAGAGATCCCCTCTATGGAAATAATAGATGATGACAAGCAGACAATATCAAGAGGAGTTATATGGCAATGGCAACAAGATGTTATTGCAATAGTTGCCTACCCTAGGCAGATATGAGGTCACCTCCTAGGGCTAGGGCTTAGGTCAAGGTATTACACTGAGGTGGTTACACTTGTATTGCGTAGATCAAGCTTAGGGCTTGATCATCTACAGTGGCTAGACTATATACTATGAGAGGTGTGGCTATGCGCCTCAATAAGGATGTGCTGGTCCATGTGGCACCAGCCTTCATACAGAAGATGGAATAAGTGGATACCCATCGGGATTCCGCATGTACAGCCTCCATGGATATGAGAAGGCAAAGTAAGATCCATGGAGTAGGATAGAAGAGGGAAAGGAACTCATTGGAGTTCTGTCATATGTCATATATCCTGTTAAGGATATCTGGAGAGCCATGAGGCTATAGTTCCTAATCCAGTGACGGAGAGCCATAAGGCTATGACTCTGTCGGGTATTTGTGAGGCAGTGTCTCCTATACAGGAAGACAGGGAGCCATGAGGCTGTGCTGTAGCAGGGTTCCATAGTGTTGGTGTATTTCCAGGATGATAGATTGTTGGTCATCAGAGCCTATTGGGGAATACAGGGGAATAGGTTTGGTCTGGTGGCTTGAGGGCAAGGCCTGGTATATGCAAGAAGAGGACAAGCAATATGGACAAGGGTCCATTATTGTGAGTGAGCAGATGAGCTGACAAGCTCAGTCGTTGGGTATACTAGTGTGTCGGCAACACTAGTGGCACTGTGGGTTATCATATGACTCGTCGTATGAGGGTGGTGGAATATAAGAGTCATGTGGGTGATCCGTCATGTGAGGTATTCGGTTCATGCTCCATAGAGCAAGGTTGAATGTCAGACTGCAAGTCCAATGACAACTGTAACATTAGCCCTTTTCTAGCATTCAAGTGATCTCACTTGAACACTATCTCCTAATTCTTCAAGTCCAATTCTTCCAAGGAGGTGGGTTTTCCTCCACAAGGTTCACTGGTTCTTGGCGAGGGCTTCCCAGTGATTCTTCAGCAAGAGCAAGGTAAGGGAGAGTGTTGGTATCATTGGGAAATGGGGAGTTCCAGGATCAAGTTCTAAGTTTAATGTTTTTATTCTCTAAATGGATGGGTTACCCTGAGTTTAGAGTCTTCAGATACCATGGGACTCTTCCAAGAGTTGTTTCTATCTTCTTCCTTGCAGAAGGAAGGTGAAGTCGATGAGGATGATAATGATCGTGGACATAATCACTATAAGGACATCTGAGATGAGGATTGCAATGAGAGCGGCCATGAGTGTGAGGGCAAGTGGTATGGTCTGATCAAAGAAGGTCATCATGGAGAGTGGTTGGCTTGGAGTGAGACTGTAGAGAGCTCGTTGTCTCTTCCCATGTATTTTATGTTTATTTATATCTTCTAGCCCCTTTGTAGCAGGGAGCTGAATGTGGAGTTCCATTGTTCTGGCTACAGATCTAGATGTGGGAATATCCAAGAATAGTTTAATGTCATTCCAGACATCTCCAGGGAATTCAGGGGAGATCCTTTCTGCAATCTGTTCATCTAGTTTTGGTCATAGGTCTTATATGCCCATATTGTTATGCTTGGCCTGGGTAAGGACAAGCATAGCCTAGGATAGTCGAAGATTGGGGTCAGAGTGACGTCGTGCAATAATGTCACGAGTCGGTCGGGGTCAGAGTGACGTTGTACAGCGATGTTACGAGTTGGTCGGGGTCGGAGTGATGTTGTGCAGTAATGTCATGAGTCGGTCGAAGAGTGACATCACGCAGTGATGTCGCGAGTCGAGTCAAAGAGAGAATGGTGGTGTGCTGTTTGTTCAAGTAAGCGTTGAGTCAATAGTCTCAACGACAACTAGTTCAAGAACACCGCTCAAAGTGCAGTGAAGACTTGTAATGGAGGAGATGAGACTTCGAAAGGAAAAGGAGGAGTTTTATAGATAGTGCCAATGCGCACAGACCAAAACAGGAAAGGGAATTCCACAGGGAGAAATGACTGCAGAATGGAAGGTCATAGAACGACGAAGAACAATGTTGTACACGTGATCAGAGATAAGAAGATAAGAGATTCGGGACTTAGCAGGTGGCACAGCTAAGTGGCACGGAATAGTCCGAGATGAGTAAGGGTTAGCATAGCTAGTTGGCGAGGACTAGTCAAGTCAAGAGAAAAGAGTAAAGAAAAGAATAAATTGTAACATTACCCCCCCGTTATGTTCCAAACTCCTGTTGGAACTACTCTTTTAAAGATCTAAATAGGCTCCCCCCGGAGATCCAGTGATGTTGGCCCAGGCGGTGGAGTCGTATTCGTCATTGTAGTCGGGGGGCGAAGGAGACCTCGGCGGAGATGGAGGACAAGGGACAGGATGACGAGGTGTGCATTGAGTATGAGGTCAGGACGGAGGAGGAACCGGGATAGGTTCTATGAAGTTAACAGATCTGGTACCATGACCAGAAGATGAGGAAGACACCCGAGACAATCGGGTATGACGAGACGACAAAGACGGGGTAGGAGAGGTCGGAGTGGCAGGGGTAGACCTTCTTTTCAAAGGGCAAGCGGCTTGCGAGTGACCCGGTGCAAATCTGAGGCAGAGAGGGCAGCAATAGAAACGACAGTCACGTTGGAAGTGACCTAGACGATGGCAGTGATGACATGCTTCGGCAAAATGAGGGTAACTGGATGGGAGTGCGATACTTCCATCTCCTCCAGTCCAGTAGTGGTCGATGCGTTCTGCATAGGCAAGTTCTACTGGTTCGAGAGCCGATGAGGACGCGGACGGAGTTGATGGAACGGTAGGGACAAGAGGGGAGGAGAGAGGGACGAACAGCTGGTGCTCTTGTTCATTGAGCTCCTGGAGGTAACAATCGGGGTCTTCAAGGAAGTCGAAGAAACCCATCTGATGGGAGAGCATGTTTATGGAGTCGTTCAGCTGCTTGACGACGTCTCTGATAATGGATTTAAAGAAGTTGAATTGCGGGTCAGAGGAATAATGGTTGGCTAGGAGTTCTAGCCAGCCGACTTGGTGAGCTGCCGTGTAGACAGCGAGAAGGGGGGACCCCATATCGAGGTGAGCATTGATAGGAACTGCAAGGCGCGAGTCCCTAAAGTACAAGTGGAGGCAGTAGATCTGGTTATCGTCTGGGAAGTCATCAACCAGACAGTGGGCAAAGAGCGGGACGTCCACAGATACGACTGGGACGGCAGGAGTACAAATTAATACTTGGGAGGCCTGGGCAGTAGGGGGGAGGTTTTCATTGGCAGCGAGAGTAGTTCCGCTAGGAGGCGGAGGGGTGTCTATGGTAACGGAGGATTCAGTAACTAATGTGGTGTCAGAGGAGAAGAAAGAAGACTCGTAAAGGTTTGACATGGAAGACATTGTTTGTTTGTTTTATTGATGACGGTTTTTGTTCTTGTTGGTGGTTGTTCGAGAGAAAGGGGGCGAGGAAGGGAAGGCGGAAGAGTGAAGTTTTTTATATTCATCTAGAGTGGATTGTGCATTTTTCAGATTCCGCTCAGGAACCCAAGAGTCTTCTTTGGCCAAATATCCTTTCCATCGGATCAGGTAGTATCGGGAAGACAGAGCTCTGCGGTGGCGTAAGATCCATTCAATTTTGTATTCTTCTTCACCATCAACCAGGTCAGGAGGTGGCGCAGGGAAGTTCTTCCCATGGACGGGGTTTTCACGATAAGGTGATAAGAGAGAAGTGTGGAAGACGGGGTGAATTTTCCACGTCTGTGGGAGTTGGAGTTGGTAAGTGATGGGTGATAGGATCTTCGTGATGGTAAAAGGTCCTTCTCACTTCAGGGCGAGTTTCGGGTGGATGATGTGGCGTTTCAGGTTGTGGGCTTCTAGCCACACCTTATCGCCTTTCTGGAAGGGAATGAATGGTTTTCAAGAACAAGAGGCCATGACTTGCCTAGCTAGTTCATGTGCAGCAAGGGCTTCATTTCGAGCAGCAGTGAGGGTGGTTATCCATTCTTCAATGGCAGGGAGGTTTGACAAGGCAATGACATCGGGAAGGGCATGGAGTTCATATCCCATCATCAGGAAGAACAGGGATTTGCCAGTAACGGAGTGAGGACGGTGATTGTGTGTGAATTCTGCATGGGTAATTGATTTGGACCATGCAGTGGGGTTGTTTCCGCAGTAGATACGCAGATAAGTCTCGATTTCCTGATTAACCCATTCAGTTTCACCATCGGTCTGAGGGTGATAAGCCGTAGAGAGGGAGAGATCATAACTGAGGATCCTCCCGAGTTCTTTTGCAAAGGCAGAGGCGAATTGTGAGCCTCTGTCAGAGATGATTTTATCATAAAGACCAAAGTGTGAGTAGACTTTCATGAAAAAGAGTGAGGCTACTCCCTCAGCGGTACAGGTTTTCTTGGTTGGGCAAAGAATCACCCCCTTAGTAAGTCCTTGGTCGACCACGACCAAGAGAGAATCGAACCCAGCAGATGGAGGGAGGTCGGTGATAAGATTGCAAGAGATCTGCTGGAAGGGACGAGAGGCGGAAGAGGAGATCGGAAGGAGCGGGGGCGACGTCGGATGAGTGTTGACTTTGTTCTGCTGGCAGATAGCACAGCCAGATATAAAGGAACGAATGTGAGTGGCGAGGCCCGGCCACCAGTAATTGGCGGCAACAAGCTGACGAGTTTTCAAGAAGCCGGGGTGACCGGCGGAAGGGTGGTCATGGCAATGGGAGACGATGGAGCGACGGAGACCCTTGGTGGGAGGGGCAGAAACGTCTGGAAAAGAGAGAACGGGTTTTGCAAGGAAGAGGGCTTTGAGACAATCAAAAGCACTCTAACAGGATGGTGTCCAGGCCCAAGCCTGGGATTTCCTGGTGAGGTTGATAAGGGGGCATGCGACGGTTGAGTAGTTTAGGATAAAGCGGCGATAGAAATTGGTGAAGCCAAGGAAGGAGCGAAATCTCACCAGGACGAATGATCATACCAAGGTATTCAACTTCCTTGGTAGCGAAGTTACACTTGGAGAGTTTCAAGTATAGGTCGAGTTCTTGCATCCTTTGAAGAACACATTTCGTGCACTCTTTGTGGATTGCTTGGTCGGGGGAGAAGATAAGGAGGTCGTCCATGTAGATGACGAGCCATCCTTCGGCAATCATGTCTCGGAATGAATCATTCATGAAACGTTGGAAAGTGGCGGGGGAGTTTGTGAGACCAAAGTGGGTTCGAAGAGGCCGCGATGCATGATGAAGGCGGCTTTCCATTGGTGTCTGTCTTTGATGTAGACATTGTTGTAACCCCATCGAACGTCAAACTTGGTGAAGACTTTTGCATCTTGAGTTTGTTGATGAGGTCGGAGATGAGAGGAAGGGGGTAAGCATCGTGGATGGTATGTTCATTGAGATAGCAGTAGTCTTGACAAGGATGGAGACCACCATCTTTCTTCTTTACAAAGAAGAAGGGAGACGCTTGAGGCGAATTGGAAGGATGAATCTTCCCGGAAGCAAGATTTTCATCAATGAAGGCATCCGTCACCTTCTTTTCTTCAGATGCGAGAGGGTAGATCTTCCCGATCTTTGGCTTGAATGACTCATCGAGGTTGATCTGGTGGTCGTAGGGTTGAGAAGGAGGGACGTGGTCGGTAGCTTCCTTCGAGAAGACGGAAGCATATTCTTGGTATTCAGAGGGAAGGATGGTTTCCTTCTTGTTCTTGTCTGCTTCTCTTGCTAATTCCATTGCTGACGTTACTTTGGCGATGGAAGTTAATTTGGCTGGTCTTTCGCTGAGAGGGGAGAAATAGGTGCCGAATCGTACGATCCGGCTACAGGTGTAAATGTCGCGGGCCCATTGAACATATTCGTTTTTGGACTCATGTCCGATAAACTTTTCGAGGTGATCAGCGGCAGTTGCCCTGATCATGGTGTGTTGAGGAGGGGGGCGACGTTGGTTCAGGAGAGTGTCGTTGGAGAGGGCGTTCAAGGCGTAGGATTGATAGAGCCCCTTGGATTCGTCCGCAGACTCATCAATGGTGAGGGTGTTAGATTTCCAGTCGACGGAGGGATTGGCTTTCTTCAACCAGGGGAGTCTGAGGATAACATTCTCAGTTCCACAGTTCATGACATAGAAGGTCACCTTTTGGGCTATTTCTTCAATGTTAAGATAAAGGTCAGAGGTGAAGCAGATCTGGCCTTTTCTGTTTATGGTTTGGTCAATGTTTTGAATGGAAATTGGTTTCGGTAGACAGGTGGTCGGTAGTTGGTTTCTTCAGATGAATCTGAAGTCAATGTAGGAAATGTCTGCACCACTATCGACTAGGGTGCGGGTATCGACGACTTTCATAACATGCAAGGGATCAATAACTTGTATTGGGATCTGAAGAGATTTGCTTTTTGAGGATACAAGTACAGGAGCGCATGTAAGAGAGGAGGAGGAGGAGGGTACTCGCGTCGATTGAGACCTCCATTCTAAAAACCCTGTTTGAATTGGACATGTCCTACCGTGTCCTTCTCTTCTTCACAGTTCTCCAACTTCAGGAGATCTGGGAGATCTTTTTCATCTTTCTTCGCCTTTTGGACTCTCTCCTCAGTCTTCTTTGGCGAAGGTTTCAGGAATTGGGCTTTACAGTCCCAAGAAGAGTGTCCCTTTCGGCAACATTTAAAACAGCACCCTTCTTTGGCGAATCGTACTTGTTCTTTGTTGGTGAGTTTCTTTAATGGGAGGCGGACGACGTCAACATCCATGACATTAGGATCTTTTTCTTTGACGTGAGAATGTGAGAAGAAACGAGGGGTCGAGGAGGGGTTTCTGTGAATTGCACGATTCAAGTCAGATTGGTCAGCACCTTGTTTGAAGACCATGGCCTTCTTGTACCAATCGGTGACTTTTGTTGGTACGGGTCCTCGGTGATGCCGCTAACCGCGACCTGGTTTTTGAATTCAGTTATGTACTCGGAGAGTACCTTGCGATCTTTGATCCTTGTGGTTTCCAGCCAGGTTATGGCATCGGTTTTGGTGCTGGCGTGATCAAAGGCATCTAAGAATTTGGACTTGAAGTCCGTCATTGTTCCAAACGAGTTATTGTCTAAGGCGGCCACTCAAAAAGTAGATGCCTATGTATAGGCGGCGCCTTTCTTCATGTAGGAGAGTGCGAAAGCAACTCTCTTTGCGTCTGTGTTGTAGATGTCCTCATTGGTCAAGAGATAGGTGTGTACAGCGTTTAGCCAGGATTTGGCATTCTTTGGATTTCCATCATACTCCTCGGGAGAGCTGATGCGAAGTTCAGCATGTTTGGTAGACAACATGGCAGGAGGGGTCGGAGTAGGTGGTCTAGTGATTGGGTAGGGGAACACTGTATCAAGGGATGTTTGCCTTGAAATAGAGGGCAGAGATGGTGGTGTCAGTGGTTGGGGTAGAGTTAGCGACGCTGAGAAGTCGTGCACTAATGTCTGGACAGTTTCCTCATCTATAGGAGAGGTGAGGTGAAGGTCTTTGCTTTCGGAGGAAGTGGGTGAAGAGTTCGAGGGTTCGGGGGAGAGTGAAGGCTCAAGGTTGTGGTATCAGGCATACCATGGGGCAGGGATGGGGGTCAAGGGACGGTCGGGTCGACCGCATCTGTTCGAGGAAGAAATGGTGGCGTACTACGCAATGGTAGGCCTTCAGGTAGCTTTGATCTTTTGTTATGCTTGGCCTGGGTAAGGACGAGTGTAGCCTAGGATAGTCGAAGGTTGGGGTCAGAGTGACGTTGTGCAGTAATGTCACGAGTCGGTTGGGGTCAGAGTGACGTTGTACAGTGATGTTATGAGTCGGTCAGGGTCGGAGTGATGTCATGCAGTAATGTCATGAGTCGGTCGAAGAGTGATGTCGCGCAGTGATGTCACAAGTCGAGTCAGAGAGAGAACGGTGGTGTGCCATTCGTTCGAGTAAGCATTGAGTCAATAGTCTCAACGATGACTAGTTCAAGAACACTGCTCAAAGTGCGGTGAAGACTTGTAATGGAGGAGGTGAGACTTCGAAAGGAAAAGAAGGAGTTTTATTAGACTCAGACTAGGTTACAGGATGTACACCTAGGAGATCAAAGCTGAGGTATTACAGTGTAATCGTAGGGTTTATATAGATAGTGCCAATGCACACAGACCAAGACAGGAAACGGAATTCCGCAGGAAGAAGTCTAAATAAGCGACTGCAGAATGGAAGGTCATAGAACGACGAAGAACAATGTTGTACATGTGATCAGAGATAAGAAGATAAGAGATTCAGGACTTAGCGGGTGGCATGGCTAAGTGGCGCGGAATAGTCCGAGACAAGTAAGGGTTAGCATAGCTAGTCGGCGAGGACTAGTCAAGTCAAGAGAAAAGAGTAAAGGTAGTTTTAGGACTTGTTGGTCCATTAGGTTGGAAATCCTTGGTGTTCGTCATACCAAGGCAGTTTTGGACAAGGACATTCTGGTCCTTTGGAAGAACGGTTGATCTCAGCCCCAAGGTGGATGGGTATAGTGGCAGCTACTGTGAGACTGCCCAGGGTGGATAGGAAAGTAGCAGAGATTGAAAGAGGCCATTGTGACTCATATCTGTAGTCTTGGCCTATGGCAATGGCAGAGGGTGGAGGTTTCATCAAGCACACATGTCGAGGGTATGTTGCACGCTCATCCTGTTCTTCCAGAAGATCCTTGCTTGTTTGAGAGGATTGGGTTGGGTGCCCTAACAGAGGTCCCTGGGTGGCTTAGCTGTTACTCCAGATTGTTCGCACTGTTGCCCTTCCCTCACTTCGTTCGGCAGGTGTCTTCATCTGTCCTATTGGTAGGACTTGTTTTTCAGCTATAGTTTTTAGTCATTTTAGACTAAGGTATGATGCAGTTTATAGTCATGCCAAAGTCATCAGTTTGGGATGCAGTTTATAGTCATGCCAGACTTGTCGAGTAGGGATGCAGTTTTGAGTCATGTTGGACTACTGTGAATGGATGCAGTTTATAGTCGTGCTGGATTCACTGTGGAAGGATGCAGTTTAAAGTCTTGCCAGACTTGCTGTGGAGGAATGCAGTTTAAAGTCTTGCCAGACTTGCTGTGGAGGAATGCAGTTTAAAGTCTTGCTGGACTCACTGTGGAGGAATGCAGTTTAAAGTCTTGCCAGACTTGCTGTGGAGGAATGTACTTTATAGTCATGCCAGACTGTTACGATTTATTCTTTTCTTTACTCTTTTCCCTTGTCTTGACTAGTCCTTGCTGACTAGCTATGCTAACCCTTACTTGTCTCAGACTATTCTGTGCCACTTAGCCGTGCCACTCACTAAGTCCTGAGTCTCTTGTCTTCTTATCTTTGATCATGTGTACAACGTTGTTCTTCGTCGTTCCACGACCTTCCATTCCACAGTCGCTTATTCAGATTTCTCACTGCAGAATTCCCTTTTCCATCTTGGTCTGTGCGCGTTGGCAATATCTATATAAACCCTGTGATTGCACTGTAGTACCTTAGCTTCGATCTCCTAGGTGTACATCCTATAACCTAGTCTGAGTCTAATAAACTCCTCCTTTTTCCTTTCAAAGTCTCACCTCCTCCATTACAAGTCTTCACCGCACTTTGAGCGGTGTTCTTGATCTAGTCATCATTGAGACTATTGACTCAATGCTTACTTGTATGAATGGCACTCCACCGTTCTCTCTGACTCGACTTGCGACATCACTGTGCGACGTTACTCCAGACCTCGACTGACTTGTGACATTACTGCATGACGTCACTCTGACCTTGACCGACTTGTAACATTACTGCACAACGTCACTCTCAACCCTGACCTTCGACCAACCTAGGCTATGCTTGTCCTTACCCAGGCCAAGCATAACACAGACTCGCTGTATTAGAGGTGATATCGTCGATCTTCTCCTGTTGTTGTTGTTGGTTCCAGTCAGTTCCAGGTCGAAGTTGTCCCCAATTCCTTTGCTTCATATGTGAAGTGGAACGATGTGACAATCATTGTAATCATGTGAATAGTAGACGTTATCAATTCATCTTATGTGCCAGCCTCTAGCACTCTGACAATATGCCCCCTTGTGCACTATGGGAAAAACAATGTTATCCTTATTTATGGCAGACAACCATATGTGCAGCGTTGCGTCTGCTTATAGTGTGGGCCTAGTGCTAGTCCAGCTGTTGTATGCCAACAGTAGCAGATTCCCTTTATAGTCTGGATATGAGACTTGTCGTCTATGGTGTTTTGTCATTCCAAGGCCTCTGTTATCTTGGTATTCAATTTGGTTGGTAACCCAAGTCCTTCGTTATCTTGGTGTTGATGTCGTTGTGTGATTAGGTTAGGAAAATCCTTTGTTATCTTGCTCTGGTTTGGTAATTTTTGTTTAATTGTGAGGCGTCCCTTCTGTTGTTGTTTTTCCTATTCTCTGGGTCTCTCCCAGTGGTTAATTCATTAGTTCCTTGGTCCTGTGTTATCCAAGTGCTGGTTTAATTTGTTGGTAATGTCTCCCCTATCTTTAGTGTGGTCTCCTAAGGGTGTTCCTATGCCTGAGGGCTTCTTCTTGTAGTTGGTTGAATCCTATTCCTGAGGGCTTCTTCTCATGGTGTTTTGATAGTTGTTCCTATGCTCAAGGGCTTCTCCTTGTAGCTTGATGTTCCTATACCCTAGGTCTTGCAATGCCCTAGTGGTTTGTTTCCCGAGTGGATTTTATACTAGGACTTCTCCTAGTATAGTCGTCCTATATCCAAGGTCCTTTGTTCTCCTTGTGATGTTGTAGGTGGTGTTTCCATTTGTTTGAGAGTTTGTCCATGGTCTGCATATTTTCCATGCGATGATGTTGTTTGGTTACATTTTACTGCTCTAGTCCTATGTTATCCAATGGTGTATATCCCTGGTGTGGAAGTTCTTCTTCGTTGTGTCCTGGTCCCATTGATTATCCAGGATTTCTCCCATATGATGAGCTGAAGTCGTGGATGGGTATTGCCTGCTATATGATAGTAGGGCAAAGGGGAAAAGCTTGATCTTTTGTAATGGTGGTGATTACAAATGATGCAAATGATGTAACCCGGCTTGTTGGCAGAAGTCCCCAAAGGCAAGGGTGACTGAATGTTGTGTGGAACCAAGCTTAGAGAGGTTCCCTCTATGGAGGTGATAGACGATGACAAGCAGATGATATCAAGAGGAGCTGTATGGCGATGGCAACGAGATGTTATTGCAATAGTTGCTGTTATGGCTGATCAGTGAGCCTTGGGATTTGTCATACTCTTTTTCCCCTTTGTACTATGCTTCCTCTTGGACCCTGCTTGGGATCGCCCATGGTCCTCTTCCTACTAGCTATGTCTTATGGACGCCTCTGCTCTCCTCATGGGTTTCTTTTACAACCCAGATGTCTTGTCTCCTATCCAAATATGGTATGGCTGTGTACAGAGTCCCATGACTTCTTTTGGATGATACCTATGCTGACTTGTTTAGTCCAAATTGAGTTCTACTCCTTTCGAGCGGAATAGGCAGAATACGGGAAACCAACAGAACCCCAATTCCTTTTGTAGATACGGAGCCCCATCTCCACATTACCTTTCTTGACACACAGCCATACTCCTATACCAGTATATATATAGGTACCCATGTATTGTAACTCCAAGCTAGTTCTATGCAATTAAGTGTAGTTTCTATGTGATCCCAGAAGACCTTGAGAAGTGACCTTGTGTCTGCTCAAGTTCCTCTCTGTCAGAAGTGTCCTAGTGACTGGCATTACAAAAGAACTAGCTTTTCCCCTTGCCCCTACCATTGTGTAGAGGGTGACCAGATATCATCATGTCTCGACAATACGGACTCACAGACTCCCCATCACCATCTCCCTCCCAGTTTGCTCTCCCTGATATCTCCAGCCTACATCAACAGCATTCTTGGTTTGCCTATAAACCTGACAAATATTCTGACAAGGAATACCATCATCAATATAAGGAATGTCAACTTGCACTAGCAAGAGAAAACAGGAAACAGGAAAAACCCTTGGATTCACTCCCAGAGTTCTTCTACGAGAATCCTGTAGAACCTCCGGGATCACCCATCAGAGCAGAAAAAGAAGAACAGTTCGTAGAACCACAAACAGGGGAGGAAGAAGAAGATATGCTAGGAGAAATCAGGGCAGGACTCCCAGAAGATTTCTCAGGGAAACCTGAAGATGCAAACAGATGGCTTCTTGCCATGAAAGCATACTTTCAGATCAACCAGACCCTCTTCACCAATGTCACCAAGTCGCTCATCCTCCTAAACAAAATGAGCAAAGGAAGAGGAAGTTCGTTTGCAGAAGGATGGCTAATGAAACTAGCCAATAATCAAGTCCCTGCTGAAGAAAAGACATTTGAAGTCATCACAGAACGATTTGTGCAAACTTTCGCCCCATATGACATAGCAGCAAAGGCAAGAATCCAACTTGCCCAACTAAAGCAAGGAAAGAAGGGGAACTTCGAGTCTTTCATCTCCACCTTCTTACTCCTATCTGGAAAATGTGGAATCATGGATGAAAAGGCATTAATTGAATGGTTTGTGTTAGGAGTACATCCCTCCCTCACCAAAATGGTCCTCTGTTGTGAAACCCTTTCTACAACCCTAAAAGGATGGATAGACAAGACAACCCTGTTCAACCAACAGCTTCATCGTATTGAAGACCTGGAAAGAGGAAGGGAATACATTCCCTTCTACAATTCCAGGGGAAGAGGAGATCCAAATGCCATGAACATGGACAGGGTTTATCTAACTCCTGCCCAAAGAAGTGAGCATATCAAAGCCAACAAATGCTTCATATGTCATAAAATAGGATGCAGGTCCACCAACCACCCCTTCATTTACAAAAAAGGAGGAAATAGCCAAGGAAGAAGATTCCCTAGGGAAAGAATGACAAATCACCCCCTAGAAAGAATTAGAGGGGCCTCCATCAAAGGAGAACTACAGGAATATCTCTCCATGTTATGAGGGGATAATCAACAGGCAGCCATGAAAATTCTAAAGACCGCCTTTGAAGAAAAGGATGAAGAAGAAGATAAGGAAAAACTCATAGCTTAGATCAAAATCAATCCCGCAAACAGATATTCTGTCTTGTCTTGGAAAGAAGATGAAGAAGAAGATCCAATTGAAGGAATAGCTCTCCTTCACAAATGCCACCTAAAGAAAAGCCCCCTCCATAAAGGACTAAAAGCAGCCAAGGAATGGAGGGCCCAGAAAAAGGATTTTTAAAGAGGAAGAATGTGTTGACATCATCTCTTCCTTCTCACACTCTTAAACTTTCTCCTGTATTTGTATCCAGTGCACAAAGTATGTCAATGAATATTTCTATTCAACTTTGTACACCAGGAGCAAAGGTAAAAATCGTCAATACCCTAGCTCTCATCAACAGTGGAGCAACCGGATGCTTCATTGATGGAGCATTAGTGGAAGCATACAAACTACCAACCTCCATACTAACAAAACCCTTAAAAGCCACAAATGCAGATGGGACAGCTAACCATAATGGTCTAATAAGGAAGAAAACCTCCCTCCTCCTAAACATAGGAGAGAGAATGGAGTTACAGGATTTTCACATAATCAACTGCGGAAAAGATGATGTCATCCTAGAACTGCCATGGCTTTGAGAAACAAACCCCACCATCGACTGGGCAAATGGAAAAATTCAAATTCCCGACCATTGCACGGAACTAGGAGAAAGGTCAGAAAAAGAATATATCCATACCTTCCTCAACAAATGTCCAAACTGACAAAAGGAAGTAAACATTGGTGGAACACCTGCATGGATCAGCAACACTTTGAGTCCACTAAAGAAGTGCATATTAAGAAAACCACCATCTCCACTACTATCGCCCAAGAAGTTAAAAAACAAGAAATGGTCATCCCATTGGAATATCAGAAGTATATGGACATAAATTCACCCCAAAAGTTGCAAAAGCCTACCCCTTAAATCCAAAAGAACAAGAGGCCTGCAAAAACTTTATAAAGGAACATCTCGCAGCAGGACAAATAACTCCATCAAACTCTCCCCAGGCCTCTCCATCCTTCTTCATCCCAAAAAAGGATGGAACCCTTTGACCCTGCCAAGATTATCATTACCTCAATAAACACACCATAAAAAATGCCTACCCTCTTCCTCTCATCTCCAACCTCATGGATCAATTAAAGGGAGCCAAGTATTTCACCAAGTTAGACATCCAATGGGGGTACAACAACATCCGCATCAAAAAGAAGGACCTATGGAAAGCCACGTTTATCACTCCTTTCAGCCTCTTTCAACCAATGGTCATGTTCTTTGGAATGTGCAACTCCCCAGCAACCTTCCAAGCATTTATGGACTGGATCTTCCAGTGAGAAAAAAATAAAGGATGAATCCTCATCTACATGGATGATCTCCTCATCCATGCCACCACTTTACAGGAACTTCGCAAATGTATGAAGTGCATACTCCAATACCTCCAAGAAAACCACTTAGGGGTAAAACTGGCAAAATGTCATTTTAATGTGGAAGAAGTGGAATTTCTCGGAATGATAGTCCGTCATGGGCTCATCAAAATGGACCCCACCAAACTGAAGGCCATCAAAGAATGGGGACTGCCAAAAACAGTCAAAGGAGTCAGATCCTTCATCCGATTCTATAACTTTTACCAAAAATTTATTCCTAGTTTATCCCAACATGCTTGACCAATCCTGGATCTACAAAGACCCACACCCCCTGGCACTGGGGACCAGAACAAGACACTGCCTTCCTGCACTTAAAAACAGCATTTTGCTCACAGCCAGTTCTCCGAATGCCAAATACCACCCAATCCTTCTACATTATGACAGATGCCTCTCTCACTGCCTCTGGGGCAGTCCTGATGCAAAAAGATGCCAATGGGGATCTCCACCCCTGTGCCTACTATTCTAGGACATTTTCCCCTATGGAATGTAATTATGACATTTATGATCGAGAGCTACTTGCCATTATTTGTGCTCTAGGAGAATGGTGACACTACCTCACAGGCACAGAACATCCAGTCACCATTCTTACCAATCATAAAAATCTCACATATTTCAAAGACCCTAGAAAGCTCTCTCACCGATAGGCCAGATGGCTTCTCACCCTCCAGGACTATGATTTAGTCTTTTACCACCTCCCCAGTACCCAGATGGATCTTGCTGATGCCCTTTCCTAGAAAGATGCTTCGGATACCACTGAGGATAACGAAGATGTTGTCCTCTTACCAAACACCTTCATTCGCAAGCTGGACCTGGACCTCTCCACTCAGATTAAACACTCCTCTGCCACCGACCCCTTGTGGAAAAGTAACTTCAAGCTCTCCATGACGGATCCCTAGCCTTTCCCCTTGCTCACAAAAAGGATTGGCACTACAATAATGGATTGCTCTATTACCGCCATCACCTCTATGTTCCAGAATCTTCTCATGCGACCATTCTCTCCTCCCTCCATGATTCTCCTATAGGCAGTCATGGAGGGTACTTCCACACCCTCAATTTGGTCCAACAGGACTACTGGTGGCCTGGCCTTGCTGGCTTCATTTGCCAATATGTCCAGGGTTGCGCCCTTTGCCAGGCTAACAAAGTTAACACTCACTCCACCACTCCACTCCTCACACCCCTGTCTCTTGCAGCCGACTGGCCATTCAACATCTCTTGGTCGACCTCATCACTGATCTTCCCCCTTTTCATGGATTTGACTCTATCATGGTTATGGTCAACCATGGGCTTACTAAGGGGGTCATTCTTGCTCCCTATCACAAGAACATAGATGCAGCAGGAATTGCCTCTCTTTTTCTTGACTTCATCTTCAAACAATTTGGATTACATGACAAGGTAGTCTTGGACAGGGGCCCCCAATTCACCTCCACCTTTGCCCTCAAACTCACAAGACTCCTACAATACGATCCACTACTATTCTCCGCCTATCATCCTCAGACAGATGAAGAAACTGAATGAATGAACCAGGAATTGGAAACCTATCTCCAGATCTTCTGTCAAGGAGATCCAACTAAATGGGCAGACCTTCTTACCCTAGCAGAATTCCACCACAACTCCTCCATCCATTCCATTACTCAGAAAACTCCCTTTTCTCTAATGATAGGTTATGAACCTAAAGGGTACCCTCCCCTAGGACAAACCTTCATCCCAGGTGTAGAAACCTAACTCTCAGAATTAGCTAAGGCCTGAATCAAAGCCCACAATGCCCATAAAAAGGCCCAGCAATATATGAAGGAACGGGTAACCTCTTGCTTCAAATCATGGAAAGTAGGGGATAGAGTATGGCTGAAAGGATGAAGTCTTTGTCTCCACTACCCCTCCAAGAAATTAGCCCCCAGATGGGAAGGACCATTTGAAATTACACAAGTAATTTCTCCTGTCTTCTATAAACTAAAACTCCCAAAGACGTGGAAAATTCACAATGCCTTCCATGCTTTTCTCCTTTCCCCATATAGAGAGATAGTGGAACATGGAACCAACTTTGTTCTGCTTCCACCAGATCTCATAGATGGGGAAGAGGAATTCGAAATTGAACAGATCCTATCTCATTGGGGAGCTGCACAGCATTGGACTTTCCTAGTCAAGTGGAAAGGATACCCATTGTCTGAAAATATCTGGGAACCAAAAAACAACTTAGGACAGGCCAAGGAACTCCTGGACGAATATAAAGCCAGGAATTTACTCACCCCTTCCTTATCCTAAACAACCAAACAAAGATACTCATGTCCACCTCTACTCACAATGTCTTTGCTGCTGAATTTGACATCCGAGTCCATCTTTGCCTCCACAGATTCCCTCTTTGTAGCTGACGAATCGTCTATGCTGCCCTATTGGGCAACTCTGTCACCTCTGATGCCCTATGCCTCATCCCAGAATTCTCTGGAAATGAGACTTTTGTCTCCCTGGTGGAAATCTTCCATTTCTATGCCACAGCCTGAACTGCCCACGCCCAGCTCCTATTAGAGCATACCACCCCATCTACTCTTACACCATGGGACAAGCCCTCTCCAAAGCCTTCATTCTTGACGCCATGGACCAACATGGGATGGAAAGAATTTTCAATGACCTACCCCATCTCATTGTCTTTCCCATCCTATGTCCAGTATTCAATGCCCTCCCTTTCCATGACAGACTCTACTACCTGTCTGATGACCCAGCCATGGACAACTGGAACGTTGACGATTGGGACGACTCCCCCTCCAACGAGTCTACTGTGGTATCAGAACCCTCCCCCACCATTCTTCCATCTATTAGAACCCAGACCCTTGACCCTCAGGGAGTTGTTGGAGGAGTTTGCTCCCAGCCTCCTGTCTCTGAGCGAGATGCCCTAGCCTTCCTCACCACCATACCCCTCGTCCCAGCTGTTATGATTTATTCTTTTCTTTTGTCTTGACTAGTCCTCGTTGACTAGCTATGCTAACCTTTACTTGTCTCGGACTATTCTGCGCCACTTAGCTGTACCACCAGCTAAGTCCCAAGTCTCTTATCTTCTTATCTCTAATCATGTGTATATTATTGTTCTTTATTGTTCTACAACCTTCCATTCCACAGTTGCTTATTTGTTACGCTTGGCCCAGGTAGGGACGAGCGTAGCCTAGGATAGACGAAGGTCGGGGTCGGAAGTGACGTCGTACAGCGATGTTACGAGTCGGTCGGAGGTGGCGTCGTGCAGCAATGTCACGAGCCGGTCAGAGATGGCGTTGTGCAGTAATGTCACAAGCCGGTCGAGGTCAGAGTGACGTTGCACAATGATGTCGCAAGTCAGTTGGAGGTCAAAGAGTAAGCGTTGAGTCAATAGTCTCAACGATGACTAGTTCAAGAACACTGTTCAAAGTACAGTGAAGACTTTCAAGGAGGAGGTGAGACTTCGAAAGGAAAAGGAGGAGTTTATTAGACTCAGACTAGGTTACAGGGCATACACCTAGAAAGGAAGAAGCCATGGTACATGTGTACTATAATATGGCTAGGCGGGGATTAAAGGAGTATCGAGAAGAGAGATTAGATATGAGTACAAAGTAAGAGTATTGTAATCGAAATGAACAGTTTGAGAAAGGCTTACTAGTTATAAGGGAAGCTGGTAAGCATACAGGGAAAGGCTTACTAGTTGTAAGGAAAGCTGGTAAGCGTAAAAGAGAAACAAGGATTAGTGATATTGTGAAGCAGATGAGCAATATCAGCAAAGGTCAAGTAACGGTAAGCAAGAGCGAAGTGTTCAAGAGGGAAAAGAATAAATCGTAACATTACCCCCCCGTTATATTCCAAACTCCGGTTGGAAGTATTCTGTAAGAAGAAAAGTCCGAGATGAGACGAGGAAGATTCAATCTCCTAGGTTAAATAGCGGGTATCGAGGGGCGCATAGCAGCGAGTGTGTCGAGAGAGTGGAAGGATGAATGAACGGGAGGTGGTTGACCGTAGTAGACAGTGGTAGCGGTTGGAGGAATCAAGGTCAAGGGAGACGACGAGTGGTGGCAGGAATTAATGACAGGATGGCGACGACAAGGATCAGAATGGCGATGACAGAGACAGGAAGGTGACGATGGGAACAGGAAGTTAGGACGTGCCAAGTCCAGGACGTGCCAAGTCTTTCCCAAGGATGGATGGCACATTCATGACGTCATGCAGTAATGTCATGCGTCACGTCGGGGGTCGGGGAAGTCACCAAAGGGCAAGGATATTGCCAGGACGGAATGAAGATAGTCACCAGTAACGAGTGTGCCAGGTAAAGACGGTTTTTGTGTCAGGTTGGTTGTTCGAGAAGGAAGAGGATGAGGAAGGAAAAGCAGAGGAGTGGAGTCTTTTATACTCTTCGAGCGCGGACTTTGCATTTTTGAGGTTCCGTTCAGGAACCCAGGAGTTTTTTTCGGCCGAATATCCTTTCCATCGGATCAGGTAATAGCGGGAAGACAGAGTTCCGCGGTGGCATAAGATCCGTTCTATTTCATACTCTTCTTCGCCATCAACCAGGTCAGGAGGTGGTGCAGGGAAATTCTTCCCATGGACGGTGTTTTCGCAATAGGGCGATAAGAGGGAGGCGTGGAAGACGGGGTGAATTTTCCACGTCTGTGGGAGTCAGAGTTGGTATGTGATAGGTGATAAGACCTTCGTGATGGTAAAAGGTCCTTCTCGCTTCGGGGCGAGTTTCGGATGGACGACGTGGTGTTTCAGGTTGCGGGCTTCTAGCCACACCTTATTGCCTTTCTGGAAAGGGGAGAACGGTTTTCGCGAGCGAGAAGCCATAACTTGCCTAGCAAGTTCGTGCGCAGCAAGGGCTTCATTTCGAGCGGCAGTGAGGGCAGTTATCCGTTCTTCAATGGCAGGGAGGTTGGACGAGGCGATAATATCGGGGAGGGCACGGGGTTCATATCCCATCATTAAGAAGAACGGGGATTTACCGGTGACGGAATGGGGATGGTGATTGTGCGCGAATTCTGCGTGGGTGATCGATTCGGACCATGCAGTAGGGTTACTTCCGCAGTAGATACGCAGATAAGTTTCTATTTCCTGATTTACCCGTTCCATTTCGCCATCAGTCTGAGGATGGTAAGCCGTGGAGAGGGAGAGATCGTAACCAAGGATCCTCCCGAGTTCTTTTGCGAATGCAGAGGCAAATTGTGGGCCTCTGTCTGAGATGATTTTGTTGTAAAGACCGAAGCGCGAGTAGACTTTCATGAAAAAGAGTGAGGCTACTCCCTCAGCGGTACAGGTTTTCTTTGTTGGGCATAAAATTACCCCCTTAGTAAGCCCTTGGTCGACCACGACCAAGAGAGAATTGAAGCCAGCAGATGGAGGAAGATCAGTGATAAGATCACAAGAGATCTGCTGGAAGGGACGAGAAGCGGATGAGGAGATAGGGAGGAGCGGGGGCGACGTCAGATGAGTATTGACTTTGTTCTGCTGGCAGACAGCACAGCCAGAAACAAAGGAATGAACGTGAGTGGCGAGGCCCGGCCACCAGTAATCAGCAGCGACGAGCTGGCGAGTTTTCAAGAAGCCAGGGTGACCGGCGGAAGGGTGGTCGTGGCAGCGGGAAACAATGGATCGACGGAGGCCCTCAGTGGGAGGGATATAAACACGGTTTTTATACAAGAGGATGCCATCGCGGAGCTGCCAATCAGAGAGTCGGGAGCAGAAAGGAGCGGGAAGACCCTTGTCAAGGGATTGAAGTACGGATAAGTAGAGGTTATCCTTCTTCGATTCATCTTCGATGACACTAGAGATAGTGGAATCGATCATGTTGACGAAGAGAGACGGAGGAAGAAGGACAGTGCCCTGGTTGTCGTCATCAGATGTGGGGACGAGATCGGGGCGGTGAGAGAGAGCATCGGGGGCGGCAAGATTTTTGCCAGGAACATGGGTGATCTTGAGGTCGAAGTCTGCAAGATCAAGAAGCCAGTGGGCCTGACGACGGTTCAGGTGCTGGGCGGAACGGAAGTATGTCAAGTTCTTATGGTCAGTGAAGACCTGGACAGGAAAAGCGGAGCCAAGAAGATAATGGCGCCACGCTTTGAGGGCTCGGAGGATCGCGAGGAGTTCACAATCGTAGATGTCATAGTTTCTCTCTGCTGGGGAAAACGATTCAGAGAGATAAGAGCAAGGGTGCCACTCGCCATTGGCATCGGTTTGTAGTAGGACAGCCCCAGAAGCATACTTAGAGGCATCAGTTGTAATGGCGAATGGGGCGGAGACGTCAGGAAAAGAGAGGACGGGTTTTGCGAGGAAGAGGGCTTTGAGACGATCAAAAGCGCTCTGGCAGGATGGTGTCCAGGCCCAGGCCTGGGATTTCTTGGTAAGGTCAATGAGGGGGCGTGCGACGATCGAGTAGTTCGGAATGAAGCGGCGATAAAAGTTGGCAAAGCCAAGGAAAGAGCGTACATCCTTGACTTTTTCTGGGGTAGGCCACTTGGCGATGCCGTTGAGTTTAATAGGGTCCATGGCAATTTCACCAGGATGGATGATCATACCAAGGTATTCAACTTCCTTGGTAGCAAAGTTACACTTGGAGAGCTTCAAGTGTAGGTCGAGTTCTTGCATCCTTTGAAGAACGCGTTTTGTGCGCTCTTCATGGGTTGCCGGGTCAGGAGAGAAGATAAGGAGGTCGTCCATGTAGATGACGAGCCATCCTTCGGTGATCATGTCCTTGAACGAATCGTTCATGAATCGTTGGAATGTAGCAGGAGAGTTGGTCAAGCCAAAGAACATGACTGTTGGTTCAAAGAGGCCGCGATGCGTGATGAAGGCGGCCTTCCATTGGTGTCCGTCTTTGATGCGGACGTTGTTGTAATCCCATTGGACATCGAACTTGGTGAAAACTTTTGTGTCTTTGAGTTTGTCGACGAGGTCGGAGATAAGAGGGAGGGGGTAAGCGTCATGGATAGTGTGTTCGTTGAGGTAGCGGTAGTCTTGACAAGGATGGAGACCGCCATCTTTCTTCTTGACAAAGAAGAAGGGGGACGCTTGAGGAGAGTTGGAAGGACGGATCTTCCCGGAGGCAAGGTTTTCATCAATGAAGGCATCTGTCGCCTTCTTTTCTTCGGGAGCGAGAGGGTAGATCTTTCCGATCTTTGGTTTGAACGACTCATCGAGGTTGATCTCGTGGTCGTAGGGACGAGAAGGAGGAACATGTTCAGTAGCTTCTTTCGAGAAGATGGAAGCGTACTCTTGGTATTCAGGAGGAAGGACGGTTTCCTTCTTATTCTTATCAGCCTCTCTTGCTAATTCCATTGCTGACGTTACTTTGGCGATGGAAGATAATTTGGCTGGTCTTTCGCCGAGAGGGGAGAAGTAGGTGCCGAATCATACGATCCGGCTGCAGGTGTAGACGTCGCGGGCCCGTTGGACGTATTCGTTTTCGGATTCGTGTCCGATAAACTTTTCGAGATGATCAGCAGCTGTTGCTCTGATCATGGTATGCCGAGGAGGGGGGTGACGTTGGTTCAAAAGAGTTTCGTTAGAAAGAGTGTTGGACGCGTAGGATTGATAGAGTCCTTTGGATTCGTCAGCGGACTCATCAATGGTGAGGGTGTTAGATTTCCAGTCAACAGAAGGGTTGGCTTTCTTCAGCCAGGGGAGTCCGAGGATGACGTTCTTGGTTCCGCAGTCCATGACATAGAAGGTCACCTTTTGGGCTATTCCTTTGATGTTAAGATAAAGGTCAGAGGTGAAGCGGATCTGGCCTTTTCTATTAATGGTTTGATCAACATTTCAAATGGAAATTGGTTTCGGTAGTCGGGTGGTTGGTAGGCGGTTTCTTCGGATGAATCCGAAGTCGATGCAGGAGATGTCTGCGCCACTATTGACTAGGGCGCAGGTATCGACGACTTTCATGACGTGCGAAGGATCAATTACTTGTATTGGGATCTGAAGGGACTTTGATTTCGAGGATACAAGTACAGGAGCGCACGTAAAGGAAGAGGAGGAGGAGGGTACTCGCGTCGATTGAGGCCTCCATTCTAAAAACCCTGTTCGAATTGGACACGTCCTACAGTGTCCTCTTCTTCTTCGCAGTTCTCCAGCTTTGGAAGATCTGGAAGATCCTTGTCTTTCTTCGCCTTTTGGACCTTTCTTTCCGCTTTCTTTGGTGCCAATCCTAGTTCGATTTTGCAATCTCGTGCTAGATGACCCTTTTGATGACATCTGAAGCATCGTCCTTCTTTAGCGTATTAGATCCATTCTTCGTCAGTGAGTTTCTTTCTGGGGAAAGGAATTCGGACGGCATCAATGTCCATGGCGTTAGGATCTTTTTCTTTGGTGTGAGTATGTGAGAAGAAGCGGGGGGTCGAGGAAGGGTTTCTGTGCATGGCCCCGATCAAGTCGGATTGGTCGGCTCCTTGTTTAAAGACCATGGCCTTTTTGTACCAATCGGTGATCTTCGTTGGTACGGTTTCCATGGCTAGAATCTGTCTCATAAGGGGTTCGGGGATGCCGGCAGAGAAGTAATTGATGAGGACGAGTTCCTCAGTGATGCCGCTAACCGTGACTTGGTTTTTGAATTCGGTTATGTACTCAGAGAGTACTTTGTGATCTTTGATTTGAGTAGTGGCCAGCCAAGTTATTGCATCGGTCTTGGTACTGGCGTGGTCAAAGGCGTCTAAAAATTTGGACTTGAAGTCCGACATAATTCCAAACGAGTTGTTGTCTAGGGTGTCCACCCGAAAAGTAGATGCCCAGGTATAGGCGGCACCTTTCTTCATGTAGGAGAGTGCGAAAGCAACTCTCTTTGCATCTGTGTTGTAGACGTCCTTGTTGGTCAGGAGGTAGGTGCGTATAGCGTTTAGCCAAGACTTGGCGTTCTTTGGATTCCCATCATACTCCTCAGGAGAGCCGATGCGGAGTTCGGCATGTTTCGTAGACGACATGGCAGGAAGGGTTGGAGTAGGAGGTCTGATGATAGGGT
The DNA here is from genome assembly GCA_038093955.1 of Boletus albobrunnescens. Taxonomy (NCBI): domain Eukaryota; kingdom Fungi; phylum Basidiomycota; class Agaricomycetes; order Boletales; family Boletaceae; genus Boletus; species Boletus albobrunnescens. The sequence goes on from JBBPTC010000120.1 coordinate 36,853, forward strand.
ATGGGAACGCTGTGGCGAGAGAAGTTTGCCTCGAGATAGAAGGCGGAGACGGAGGTGTCAGTGGTCTGGGTAGAGTTAGCGATGCTGAGAAGTCGTGCGCTAAAGTTTGGACAGTTTCCTTGTCTGTAGGAGAGGCGAGGTGAAGGTCTTCGCTTTCAGAAGAAGTGGGCGAAGAGTTCGAAGGTTCGGGAGAGGGTGAAGGTTCAGGGTTGCGGTATCGAGAGTACCATGGGGCAGGGATGGGGGTCAAGGGACGGCCGGGTCGACCGCGTCTGTTCGAGGAAGAAATGGTGGCGTACTACTCAATGGTAGGCCTTCAGGAAGCTTCGATCTTTTGTTATGCTTGGCCCGGGTAGGGACGAGCGTAGCCTAGGATAGACGAAGGTTGGGGTCAGAAGTGATGTCGTACAGCGATGTTACGAGTCGGTCGGAGGTGGCGTCATGCAGCAATGTCACGAGCCGGTCAGAGATGGCGTTGTGCAGTAATGTCACAAGCCGGTCGAGGTCAGAGTGACATCGCGCAATGAT
>JBBPTC010000121.1:2585-15621 GCA_038093955.1 Boletus albobrunnescens
GAGCAGGAATCTGCACTGCTCATTAGCGTCGTGCATGGCAACTTTATCACGATTGATTCACGATATAAGACCTAGTAACCACTGCAAGTCAGGGATCGTAAGCTGCTTCGGTGGAAGGAGGCGGGAACAGAATTACCGCGTTCGACGCTATGAAACAGATGGTTGACATGATAAAGAACGCGTTTAAACAAGGATGATGCAGCGACCTACCAGAAACATACACGACGCAGACCCCGGTCTCGGCCAGGTACGGAAAGTCAAAGTCTGATGCAGAGTTTAATTGCAGGCCACTCGACGAATTGACCATGTCACTGCACCAGCGTAGTATTTTAACAAGATATGGGATGCATACCCGCTGAGAAACACCACATAAAAGACATAGACAAACACCAAGGAAATGGCGACACGATAGCTGCACTTCCAGAGGGCCCGTGCGCGTAGCAGAAGCAAAGCTGTGTTCAAGTATCAGAGAAGATAGTTCGAAGATGAATCTATGGTCTCACTCCGAATTGTTTCTGATGAAATAAGCACCAAGAGTAACTGGAACCACAGAAAACTCGCGCAGAACTATTTTATGGTATGTTCAAGCTCGACGTGCATGCTGAGGTAAGAGAGGCACGAGTACCTTTCGAGACCCGTGACTGAGTAGCCCCAACTCCTCGAGCGTGAGGAAGGTTTGTCCCATCAAGGTTCCATAACGGTTGAACAGAAATATGGCTTTTACTGTGGACCATGGAGCACCCCAAATAAAATCAACCTTTTTAACGACTCAGAAGACTACCCCGTGGGAGAGGAAGGCACGTACCTCGAGATCGAGGGTAAGCAGGTAGTCATAAGTAAGTACAGCGTGGCCCGCTGTGATCAGGCACCTTGGCCGTTCGTTTGATGAATGGTACTAGAGAAATAGTTGTGGGAACGACGGTACTCACTGACGAATCCCCAACTCGCTCAAAAACTGTGACGGCGCAGGCATGGGACTGAGCAAAGCCGGGGGGACTCACCGAGGACTGTAGAAGACGGGGGAAAGAATCATCGTTTCAACAGACCTTAACTGACCGAGATGTGCACCTTAATTTGACTAGTAACACTCGGAACTACATTTAGCCACAGCGAGCGCATCATTGGCGCCAGAAACATAAGTAAATAGGGCTTAGCTTACTACGTGTACACCGCCATTTTACATAACCCAAAACCTACACTAGAAGTGCGGCCGAAGGTCGGCAGAGACCTTGTTTCCAGTTTGTTTTAATAACGTACGGAATAAATAAAGTGATGTTGATTGTATGTACAGGTGGTTTACGGTATATGGTAGTATAGGAAATTACAGGCTAAAAGTTGTGCATAATTACATCCTTGTCTCTCTAGCATCCTGAAAAGATTCTTGAGGCAGCCATTAACAAACTCAAGCTCCTTGGCAGAGGATGCCGAAAGTGTGTGAAGTTTGAATTTCCGACGCGTATGCGCATAAGGGGGTTAAAGCCGGAAGTTGAACGCGACCAGATGAAAGCGAACTGCAGGAGGTGGGCCAAGAGCATAAAATGGATCGTCGAGCCGTCTTGTGGCCACCACGAATATAAGCTTTGACTAAGAGAACATCTGTCGTGAAATTTGAACATAAGTCTGAGCCAGATATACATGCACTCTCGAGATCAATCGAATCTTGATTACGGTGGATCCGACATTTATCGAGCATAATAACTGAGTGCTCCTGAGGGTAGGATAGGGATTCATGCGGGGGAGCTAGCAATTCCGAGACCATAGAATGCAATAAAAGACACTCACAAAAATCACAGAACTCATCTGCGTTGTGTGAGCCTTCCATTTCACAGGCGAAGACATCTCGTATCTGAGCTCGTTGGCCGTGAGCAGCTCACCCAAATCGATCGTCGTGCATAGGTACACTCGTTTTTGCTTGTTGCATCGACAATGACAGACTCGGCACCAGTAGGGAGTATCTGCTTGAACTCCTCGCATCGAACCTTGTCCCGGTCCGAGGCAAGTTTCTGAACAACGTATCGTGAGTCCAGCATCGATAAGGTTCCGAGAGAGCGTTGACATCGCTGTATTCCTCAAAGATCTCCAGCGGTAAAAACTGCTTCTTGAGACTCTAATGGTGTCACAGATGCCTTCAAGATCTCAGTCGCAGTTCCAAAGAGTGAGAGCACGTTTTAGTGGGTCCTCGCTAATGGCCAATCGTAGCAGACCGCGAGAAATTTGAGGCGCGGCTGTAGTCAGACGAAAAAGGAAGCTGGTTTGAGTTTGCCCGTTTGCATCTATCACACTGACCACTGTCACGGTAATGCGACGAAAAGCCGCTAAAAAAGCTGAAAAATGTAACTTGTAAATTCGGTGCTATGCTTCTACTACAGGTTACACTGACCTCGGACTTGTGTTGTCGACCGGAGACCATGTGATATTGCGTCGAAACACTCGACTTGGAGAACGCGCAACGGGTTATCACTTATCCGAGTCGATTCGCTCATTTGAATCTGCAATAGCACTTGTGGTGGACGTGTTGACGCCGATCCGAACGCTCTTCAGGTATGACAAAACTGCCTTTTGACTGAGCTGTCAATCATCGCTTATGGCGCACCCATTCAGAATTATTGGGATTTCACTACTAGTTGGCATGGCGATCAAACGGCAGCTCCATACTTAAAAGCTCAGCGTTCAGGGCTAGGGATGGCTCTAGTTTAGTTCAATGTCGTCAAACTTTGAACAGATCTTGGGTCAGCTACGGATTCGACAGTGAGTGACGCCATCCTCACGCTGTATTTTTCGCAACGTTGATCTAATCAACCAAGACTCTTTGCTGTCGCTGGCCAGACCTTGCTGGTGCATGATTATATTCTCACTTTGCCTCTAGAAGTAGGTGCGTCCCTGTTTCGCAAAACTGTTTCCTGAAAGCTAGTATCAAAAGATAGATTATATCTGGCGTTCTAAATGGCGGGCAGTCAAGATCGTCTTCCTTATCAACCGGTACGGTAGCTTGATTGGGCAGTCGGTGTATACGCTCGAAGAATTGGGGATCCTGAGTCATCACTCGGTAACGGTACGTATACCAGTCTCTGCAATTTATTCAAAAATTACGTACTTACTGTGCGTTAGTTCTGTTCGCGTTTTCCGTGGTTTATTGCACTGTACGGAGTCTTTTCACAAGAGTCCATCCACAGTGAGGTACTCCACTTTCTGCGAGCTGCACCTTGCTCATACCGGAACGCATAGTCTTGGTCCTACTGCGAGCGTGGGCCATCTGGGGATGTAAATATTATGTTGCCGTCGCACTCATTTCTACATATGTGATGTACCTTGCTGCATCCGTTGGGTTGTTGGTCTTTTTGTTTTCCATCTATGTACACAAGGGTGCGTCGTGCAGTTTTTGGCAGAGACGTATGGCTGAAGTCTGGTTAGTTTTTCAACCCATTTATTTGAACGAAACCGGTGTCTGTATTGCACCACGAGCTCGTGAGTCCCAATACGACCCCTTCACAAGCATTCTTGACAATTCCTATCATATGAATAGCAAGTAGTGTAAGTTTTCCTGCGCTCCGCATTACCGTACAACTGGAGACGCTGACTGGAACCGGTTAACCTTCCTTTACTTAGTCGCAATGGGCTTTGCCGATGATATCGTGAGCGAATTCCAAGTTGGCTCGCTGAGCATATTTTCCTGAACGAGAATAACAGATTTTCGCTCGATGCAATTGTGTTTGTCTTGGTAGCATTCGCCCTTGGCAAGATCTTCAAACAGACGCAGTGTTTCCGACTTTCACCTGTTTTCCGTGTTCTAGTTATGGATGGTGAGAGCTTGCAACATCTCGCCTAACGTGAGCTGATCTTTGCCCTAGCTGGCCTGTATTTCTTTGTGTGTTTCCACGTAATCTTGGAGATAATACATTCACACAGACCGTACAGACAAATGCCCTTACCGGTGCGATGGCCTTGGTGTGCCAGTGAGTTCTCTCTGCGGCCTCAAGTTCACTCGATCGCTCATCCCAACGGGGTTTTGTCAGGACCCTGTTCATACGTGTAAGAGACCGCACTCGATGATGTTTTCGATGTATTTACAAGTCATCACCTAGGATCCGCGGGGCGGTCTCATTATAGGGTTCGTGACGCCCGCTCTGATGACATCTCTGCGCCTGACGTTCCCTGGACAGTTTTATCCCTCTGCTCACGATCACCGGGCAACGGGTCGTCCTGAATCTCCGAAGACTTAGAGCGCCAACCCTGGTAGAGCCGACCGTCAACCAGAACGTGGTAGAGAGGCAGACTGCAGCTGTGCGGCGTTCCTCTGCTCGTCCGTCGGTCGACCGTTGGATGACCAGCCCACACGGAGAATCAGGACGATACTATCCGAGTCGCAGGGCGGACACGGGGAGCGCGGTCGAATTGTTGGTCGTGAAATAGCCATGACGCACGTGCGCATGAGGGCGTCGGCAGATCTAGACGTGTCGTAGTTGCAAGTAAGTAGCCATCGCTCTCCGTACTACTACTGTACCGGACCGGCAACGGTTTCATCGACATATTGCAATACCGGCGTCTCGGATACTCGGTGCGTGTTCCGTTGTCACGTTCTGACGCGCAAGTTTGGGGGCATGGCTCGCTTCCCCGACTTGAAGCGTCCATGTGACTTGTAACCCGCATGGATGATGAGACTTGAGTTGGCGTGGCAGCTCGTGGCAGAAAGCTTGATACAGGTACGGCCACCTGGTTATGAAACAACGGACAAGAGAGCGTACGTATCTGGAAATGGCCCCTGGGGAGAAAAGTTTGATCAACCGTTCGATTTGGATGTCTGGTCACGGAACACACACAAGCGACGTTTCGTACCTTGCCGCTCGACCGATCTACGCGCACGCCTGTCCTCAAGGCATGGCGCAACATGTGTATGTATGTATTGTACCAAGGTCCGAAAACCTCGATCGGTGTACTCATTCCAAGGCACTGACAGGGCCAGATGACTTTTTGGTTGAACGTTTTTTCCAGGCCTCACTGACAGAATGAGTCCCATCTCGCTTGTTGAACTTGAAGCTTGAAGCTTGAAGCTGCGCCCTGTCACAGTTCGTACGTAGTACCGTAAATGGCGAACCGGACGGGGTCCGAGGACGAGGTAGTAGGTATGTTATCACTGGCCTGAGGGTGCTTTTGGGGCCCAAGCTTGGGTGTTTGACGAGCGTCGCGGTCGCCAATGGGGCCATGGACCTCACTGTTTGAGGCTGCCCTCGGCGCTTTCTCTAACCCCGCGCGATATACTGATCGACGACGACGATCGTGTTCCGAAACCCCGGCGACGCGTGCTCTCCATCACCGTCGCCGTCACCGTCATACGGAACCACCCTCGACTGAGAGAGGCGAATCTTTTTTTTTGAACGCCACGTACTATTGTACTATGCCAATCACCATCGCCGTGGTGGTCGACGTGAAGGCAGGCTCGGCCCTCGTGGCGTTCAAGCGGACGAATGTTTGAACCTCGTGGAAGGGAACATGGCAAAACAACAACACGCGCGTTCGAGTTGTTCCAACAATCTAGGATACGACATTTGCTACATACTTTCCCTCCTCCCCCCTCCTCCCCCTGGAACCGCCTCCTACTACTGCTCCACGAGTTCCACGTAGTTGGCTAAGCGAGACGACCGCGTCGCGTCAGCACACGGACCCAACAACGTCACGACCCCCCCCAAAACGCACCTGGAAACATGCCCACCTCGCCCCTCGGATTCTTGCCCTGCCACCATCCCTCCCCGACCTCTTCAATCTCCGTGATCCGTTCGCCATCGCGAAAGGTGATTTCGTTGTCTTCTGCAGCGTCGTAACTAGGCGGGGTGTCAGCGTACGTACGTGTGTGAACGAACATCATACTCGTAAAGCGCCACGGCGACGATACCTTCTTCGACGGCAGGAGGGGGCGGTGGTGCTGGAGGTGCAACAGGCTACACGAAACCAGGCTCAGCACCCAAGAATCTGACAAAGTGAACTTGGGGAGTGACATACTGCAACAGGCGCAGGAGGTGGGGGTGGAGGTGGGGGTGGAGGCGGCGGCGGCGGCGGCGGTGGGGGAGGCGCCTCTTCTTCCGCCTCTTCCGCCTCCTCTGGCGCTTCCGGCGTCTCGATGAGCTCGACATAGTTGGCTACGATCACCAATTCTACATCGGCCGAAATGTCGAATCGAATTTGAATTGGAGGACATACCGGGGAACAGTCCCGCCTTTGCACCACCCTGCCCAACACCACTCCACCACCCTTCATCGATTTCTTCAATCTGATCGATCACTTCGCCTTCGACGAGGCCCATCTCATTGTCTTCCGTAGCCTGAAGAGGAAACGCAAAACACCGATTTCCAATACAATAGCCACGATGTAAAGAGACAAATACCTCATACTCGTATAAAACGACGGCACAGATGCCCTTCCCACCTTGAGCGCGTGCGGGAGCAGCTGGTACGGGTTCTGGCTCCGGTTGTATAGTCAGGGCTGAGAGCTGCGCGACTGGCGGTGGGGGAGGTGGGGGGGGGGGCGGTGGTGGCTGAGGGAACGAATCAGTTTGGAGCTAGATGTTGATATTACACGACAATTTCTCACCGGAGCTTCCTCCTCTTCCTCGACGTGGCCTGGAAATGCTGTCGGCGGTGGTGGGGGGGGCGGCGGCGGCGGAACTTCTTCCTCCACTTCTGGCTCGGGTTCGGGCTCTGGTGCCGAAGGAACAGCCCGCGGTCTAGAAGCCAATGGCGGCGCAGGCGGTGGAGGTGGCTACCAAGTAGAAGCATCAGTCTTAAAAACACCCTATAGACGAACAAAAAGCAAAAACACCAACAGGCGGCGCGACGTCAGGCTCGGGCTCAAGCTCGGGTTCAGGTTCAGCAGCTGCCCCCGCCCATGTGGCAGCAGCACCTCCAACAGCAGCGGCACCCACCCGGCCACCGAAGCGAGCCGAAGGTGCAACATAAACTCCGGTCGAGGCGGGCGACTGCCACGAAGCAGCCTTGCTTCGCTGCTCTTCTTCTTCGGCCTGTTTCTTGGCGAGCGCTTGTCGTTCACTCCAGGTAAGCTTCTTTGCACCTCCGCCAGCGGCGCCAGCGCCGAAACGTGGAGATGGTTGAGCTTGCGCCTGTTGCGCCTGCGCTTCAAACTGTTGGAATGGATTCCTTAATTTGCCTGGCGTCAGCTTGATTGGCGTATAGGCAGTCCCCTTGAGAGGACAGTTTCAGGTCGCTAGTCCCCAACGATCTCACGGAACTCACCACTGGCGTGATACGATCCTCTTCGGAAGGCTTGGTGGGGACATTTGACGACACGATAGCCGATGGGATGGCGCGCGGAGCTGGTGCATATGACTTGCAAGAAGATGTGAGGTCAAGAAGCGCAACATCGAGACCCGATGCTTACCGATGCAGCTGCTGGACGGGGTGCACTTGGCAAAGCAGGCGGACGTGAAGCCGCCGGTGGTGGAGGCGGTCTCGCAGGTGTCACATCACCCCAATCATCGTCAGGAGCATTGCTCAACGGTGCCGTCTTCACCGGTGCCGCAATGGGGGCACCAAACACGGGTCGTGGTGTAGTCGGTACGGACGGCTTCGCAGCGGGTCTTGATGACACCGCCGACCCAGCGCTGCTGGTTGCTGGGGGGACGCGCCGCATGGCTGCGATATCGGGTTGTCCGATCGGGGTGTAGCTTGTTCCGACTGGGGCAACGGGCTCAAACTTGCGTGGCTTTTCGTTGTGCGCAGAGTATCTTGCACCCGATGCCGCTTCGACGCGTTGCATGATGAGGGACGGCGCGACATCGGACTGAGCGGGTACACGAGATCACATTCACGTCAGAGAGGGGATGGGCATGAAAGACGGACCTCGTTGCGCGCACTGATGACGACGTGCGTGCCGCGTAAAAACTTTGCCACTGCGCTCGAATGGGTGTGGAAGAGCCCTTTCTTGACTTCGGGCACACCATCCCCGCACCAATTGATCTGAACAAACTTGGGTAGCTTGCTCTGCGCATCAAAGATATATCTCAGCTTTAGCTACCGAACGAAACAAGGCGAAAAAGAGCCCACGTTTGAGTCGATCACCCTCGCGAATGCGTACTGGATCCTGAGGGTGTACGATAAGCTTACTTCGAGTCATACTGCACGGCGAGAAAGCACTTGCCTTCCGTCCGAGAATTCTTCCTGTAGTTCCTCGAGCCCTCCATCTCCTGTGGACTGCACCTTGAGATCATTCGTACCCTTGTCGTAAGTGAAGACCGCCCAATCTATCCCCTTTGCAGCAACTACGTTCTGGTACGCGTCGTTGATCTCCTTGCTCGACAAATTGACTTGTAGAGACATGAAGACGAGTTGGATGTGCAAGGGGTGATATTTGTGTCTGAGCCCTGTGCCACCGCAGCTGATCCGAATCACGTGATCTAGGTCTAGCTAGGGGGGAGATCTGGAATGTCGTGCGCCCAAACGACACCTGCAGCTCTCGCAGTCTGCATCGCAATGGTCCGAACAGCCCTCACTTCCTCTCTCGTTGCGCCATTCCTTATGGCACCGTCCAAGTGCCAACCGATCTGTCGAGGCGTGTCGATGGCGATCAGCGCTGAGATCATCGCAAACGATGTCTCCATGGGCGACGTCGCTCCCATAAAGGCGTACCCATACCCATATGCGAAATTTGCAATGTAGTATCCTGGTCTGATGCTTAGCGCTTGGAGTGGGAAGGTAGAGAATAGAGACGCACCCAGGTCGGGATAGATGGCGCTGAGCAAGGCTTGGGTGGGCTTGGCCGCCTCTCCGTATGTCTGATCAAAGTAGTGCTTTCCCGCTTGAGCGAGCTCCTCGACGGACGGGTCCGGGTTCCTGAGGTGGGTTAGATGCGCGGTGGACACGGCCAGAACGCATACCGCAGAGTTTCCTTGTCCTGGAGCGCCGGTGGAGTCGCGTCGTGGAGCAAGATGAGTGCATTGATGACCTAGGTGGAACGGTGAGACCCAGTGGCAGCGCGTCACACCGAGCGATGGACGACCTTTGGAAAACCACAGATCATGCCAGACTTGAACACGGCGTCGCGTATTTTGCGTGCGGCGGTGAGTTGATCTGCGTGAGAGGCGCCGATCGCGTCTAGATCGTTGAGAACGTACTTGAGCACGAGCGGGACGGCCTCGGGACAGTTGCTCGCGCTGAATGTGATGGCAGCGACGGCGTACCAGGGGCTCTTGACATAGGTGGACTGGGGCGGGTACAGTTGTTTGAGACTGGAAAGAAATTCTGGCGTCGCGATGTGGGCCATGTGGTGGTAGTGATCTTCTAGTAGGTAGGTGGTCGTAACTTAGTTGCGGTTCCGTTACATATAGCCTGGCTACTCTCGTCATGGTTCCCGTCGAAGGTCCGAGTCGTCCCCGCCACCGGGGTTGGTTCTATTCCCGGTGTTGTTCGCATCACCGGAACATAACCTGACGCTCTCCTTCCGGAACACTCGCCCGCGCACTCTCCTTCAAGAACGACACGCTTGATCCCAAGTCACTGGAATGGTAGCAGGCAAGCTCCGTTTCAGCACTACCACACCTCGTACTGACCAACCCCAGTCGACCTCGACCCAACGGTCGACTTTGCTGCCGGAACCGCCGCAGGTGTGCTCTATACGTGCAAAGGTTCTTCCGGCGCGAGTTTGACTTGTTAACGTTGACGCTAGGTGTAGTTGGGCTTTTGGTCGCCCACCCATTTGACACAGGCAAGTCTCGTCCACCATGTGAGATTCTGTTATTTCACCCACGCAGTCAAAACGCGCTTCCAGAACCCGACCATCTACTTCAAGTACAAATCGACGCTGAATGCGTTCACCACGATCGTGAGAGAAGAGCGGTTCATGGGTCTTTACAAGGGTGTTGTCTCGCCCCTCGTACGTGGATTATGATGGTTCCATGCACCTTTCCAGCTCACTCTATGGCGTATTGCTAGGCCACGTGCGCGTTCATGAACGGCCTTGTTTTTTCGTCGTACAAGTTCTTGATGAGGGTTCAGCTCGATGACCCTACGTTGGTCCCCTCATTAACGCAAGTGGGTCTTGCGGGTGCTGGTTGTGGCATAGTGACGTCGTAAGGCTGTGTGTGCTACACGTGTCATGCGAGATACCAAGTTGTTGTTCCCTCTCTAGGCTTATCGCAAGTCCGACGGAGCTGATCAAGATTCGTCAACAAAACGTGCTCGCCAACGACGCGGCGAACGCGTCCGCTTTCAAGGTCGCGATGACCATCTTCAAACGAGAGGGCATCCGAGGACTCTACCGCGGTCTGACTGCCACTGCGCTCAGAGACACAGGGTATGGAACGTACTTTCTCACGGTAAGGTTACGGTGATGATGATCGATGACGCGTAAACAACGAGGCTACAGTACGAAGCAACGTGTCGATACTTCAAGCCTCCATCTTCATCAGCCCGGCCTGTGTCGGCCGACCATTCCTCGCTGTTGTCAGAAATCGATTCAGAAGCTAGCAACATGCCTTGGTCGGTGCTTTTCCTCGCGGGTGGCATGGCTGGAATTGCGGGTTGGGTGGCCACTTTCCCGATGGACCTCGTCAAGACACGCATGCAGAGCACCGAGCCCAGTCCGATGAATATGAAGGTCCGAGCGGATCCTTATCGCACGATTTTGTCGACGGTTGTGCACTCCTATCGCATCGAAGGCCCGAAGGTGTTCTTCAGAGGTCTCACTCCGACCCTCATTCGGTCCGTGTCACCGAGCGATTTGTCTTTCTGTTGATGCTCCTACTGATACGACGGTTCAAGGTCCGTGCCGGTGAATGTGGCCACCTTTTCGGTATATGAATCGGTCGTTCACATGTTGTCTTGATCTGCATGTCGTTGGCGTGCACAACACTGACACGCAATGATGGGAGAACATGACTGAACACCGGATACTGATCCGCAGGTTGCTGGCGGGGTTGAGACCGATGTTGCCGCCACTTCACGCTTGCGAGCTGCATATAGCAAGGCGCGACGCCGCGCTGTGGAGGCCCTCTACTGTAATCACTAGCATTCTGCATATTGATGTTCAATTGTCCCCGGGTCAAGAGTACCGTGTGACCGTAGCCTAAACTGATATCTACCTCCACCGAAGAGGACGTGATGCGCTGCCAGTGTCTGTCGGTCTCCAAGGCGCCGATCCGTGCGTGACCTGACGTCAGGGTCCTGTGGGTAGTCTCTCTCTCCATGATGAGCCTGCGGTCGAGAGGACCGAGCGTTCGTCTCAAACGTTCCCACCCATGTCTTATTTACACGGTGCCAAGGACTGAGCCGTATAGTGCTGTCGTGTGAACGTGCTCGAGGTTTGTTCGGACTGCGAGGTCGTCGTTTAACGTAATGCCAGCGGAACGTTGATGAGTCGTCGGTCGACCAGCGCTGGTCAGACGAGCGCTGTGGATTCCCCTCTCCAATAGTAGAGTAGACTCGTATTCTGCTTGTGTTGCTGTGCACAGTTTGTCCAGCCAAAGTCGGCCACAATTCGCAAATTCCCATCCGCGGTGCAACGCCTTTGGCACGCTCGCACACCTCCATCTCCCGACGCCCCCCCCCCCCCCCCCCCCCCCCCCCCTCTTCCTCCTCGTCCCTCACGACCATACTCGCATCGTCCCCCCGTCTCTTCCTCCCCATCTACCCCCTCCTTCTCCTTCCCTCTCCCACGCAGTCCCCGCCCTCCTCTCCCCTTCCAGGCCATCCCCGCATCAGACTTTCCGTATACCTTTTCCTCCTCGATTCCCGCGTCTGACCGTCCCCCGTCTTCCCACATCTCTCCCATACAAACATGGCTACTGGCCCACCAGGATCGATGTCCCTCCCTACACTGGACTCCCAGCCTTCCTCCGACCCATCATGGGAGGGCGACAGGATGTCTGTCTTCCTTTATCTCTCCCTCCATCTCGTCTCCCAGCTCACGCCTCCATCCCCATCCCAGGTTCAACATATACATATACGATTACTGCAATAAACGTGGCTTTCGCAAAACCGCTCGCGAGCTCCTTCTAGAGGCCGAGATACCGGCCGACTCGGCCCCCCCCATCAACGCTAAACAGGGCCTCTTGTTCGAGTCCGTCTTAGCCCTTTTCCCTTCCTTCATCGCATCTCAACTCATCCGTCCCTCAGATGGTGGAGCGTCTTTTGGGTCCTTTTCACAGCCAAGAGCAATGGCGCAGGGACAGAAGATGCCATGGCCTACACTCAGGTACGTATATCTATTGCTGTCCTGACTCGTCTTCCCACCAACGCACCGTCCCTCGCGCCAGCACCAAATACAACAGGCCAACCTCAGGCAGGGCTCGAGACCGCTCAGTCACCAGATCCCTCAAGTAAACCGCATGATAAATGGTGCGCAAACACCACAGGCCTTGATCCAAGACGACGCGCGATCCCTAACGTTCCCGGTTCCCTCTTCTGCATTAGGTAACCCAGGCCAGATGCCATTCCCGATGGTCGGTGGCCCCCAACCGAATGGCATCCCTATTCCATCGGTTGGTTCTACCCCTGCAGGTGCAAATCCCGCTCCCCCGCAAAACTTTACTGCACTCATTCCATGCCAGCGTCCCGGTGCTCCCCAGCATCGCGGCCCAAATGGAGTCAATCCATACCAGTCTCCAACCATCCCCCACTCTCCACAGAACCCAGGCGGTAACGCTGGCCCAAACGCACAGAATCCGATGAATCAGCTTGGTCCGTCGCCCCACATGCCCCATATGGCTCGGGCAGGCATGCTTCCGCCAAATGCGAATATGGGCTCGGTTCCGCACGCACAGACACCGCCATTTTCGCAGCTCGCTAAATCTCCTAGCCGACCTGGGACTCCGAGTCAAGGGATGCAGCGCAGTCCGTCTTTGATGGGCCGTCAGACGCCCGTAAACCCTCACGAGGGCAATATCAATTTAGAACTCACTCGTCTCCCGACCAACATACTCGCCAACGTCAGGCAGGACTTGGGCGTCCTTGACAAGGACTTGCAATCGCTTACGTTTGAGGAAAAAGTCATTTCATATTTCATTCGAAGCTTCGACGCCGTTATTGACGTGGGC
>JBBPTC010000122.1:0-37166 GCA_038093955.1 Boletus albobrunnescens
ATCGTGAAGTCGTGAAATGGTGAAGTTGTGAAGATGTGAAGACGTGAAGACCTGACTGATGTGACTGATGGATTAGGGTAAGATGATTAGGAAAAGTGTAGTGAACTTTGGTAATGAAATAGTTATTGACCCGAGATGAGGGATTGAGGACTAGGAAAAATAGGGAAAAATAGGGGAAAAATAGGGCATGTGTAACAATCTCCCTCCTGGTTTGCTCTCCCTGATATCACTAGCCTACATCAACAGCATCCTTGGTTTGCCTATAAACCCGATGAATATTTTGACAAGAAATACCATCGTCAATATAAGGAACACCAACTTGCACTAGCTAGGGAAAACAGAAAACAAGGAAAACCCTTGGACTCTCTTCCAAAGTTTTTCCCAGAGAATCCCATGGAACCCCCAGGATCTCCCATCAGAGCAGAAGAAGAAGAACAGTTTATAGAACCACAAACAGGGGAAGAAAAAGAAGAAGACAACATGCCAGGAGAAATCAAAGCAGGACTTCCAGAAGATTTCTTAGGGGAACCCGAAGATGCAAACAGGTGGCTTTTAGCCATGAAGGCATACTTCCAAATCAACCAGACCCTCTTCACTAACATCACCAAATCACTCACTCTCCTAAACAAGATGAGTAAAGGAAGAGAAAGGTCCTTTGCAGAAGGATGGTTAATGAAACTGGCCAATGCCCAAGTACCAGCCGAAGAAAAGACATTTGACATCATCACCAAACACTTCGTGCAAACTTTTGCACCATATGACATAGCAGGAAAAGCAAGAATTCAGCTCGCTCAGCTGAAGCAAGGAAAGAAGGGGAATTTTGAATCCCTCCCTCACCAAAATGGTTCTCTATTGCAAAAACCTCCCTACCATGCTGAAAGGATGGATAGACAAGGCAACCCTATTCAACCAACAGCTACATCACATTGAAGACCTAGAAAAAGGAAGGGAATATATCCCCTTCTACAACTCCAGGGTAAGGGGAGATCCAAATGTCATGGACATAGACAGAGTCTACCTGACCCCTACCTAGAGAAGCGAGCATATCAAGGCCAACAAATGCTTCGTATGCCACAAAGTAGGATGCAGGTCCACCAACCACCCCTCTAACTATACAAAGAGAGGGGGAGGCCAAGGAAGAAAACCTCCTAGGGGAAAAACTATAAATCATCCTTCAGAAAGAACTAGAGGAGCATCCATCGAAGGAGAACTACAAGAATATCTCTCCACATTGGGAGAAGATAATCAACACACTGCGATGAAAATCTTGAAAACTGCCTTTGAGGAAACCAAAGAAGAGGAAAAAGACAAGGAAAGGCCCATTGCCAAAATCAAAATCGATCCAGCAAACAGATATTCGGCCTTATCCTGGGAAGAGGAGGAAGAAGAAGAAAAGGATCCAAACAAAGGAACAACTCTTCTTCACTCATGCTGCCTAAAGAAAAGTCCTCTCCATAAGGGATTGAAAGTGGCCAAAGAGTGGAGGGCCAAAAACAAGAATTTTTAGAAAGGAAGAATGTATCAACATCATCTCTTTCTTTCCAAACTCTTAAAATCTCTCCTGTATTTGTATCTGGTGCACAAAGTACATCAATGAATATTCCTATTCAACTCTATACACTAGGAGCAAAAACAAAAATCATTGACATCCAAGCCCTCCTTGACAGCAGAGCAACAGGATGCTTCATCAATGAAGCACTAGTGGAGGCATATATACTGCCAACCTCCCAACTAGTGAAACCCTTGAAAGCCACAAATGCCGATGGAACTACCAACTACAATGGGCTCATCAGGAAGAAGGCTTCTCTTCTTTTACAGATAGGAGAAAGGAGGGAACTACGAGATTTCCTACTAATCAATTGTGGAAAAGACGATGCCATCCTAGGACTGTTATGGCTTCAGGAAGCAAACCCTACCATAGACTGGTCATCCAGGCAGATTCAAATTCCCAAACATGTCTCTATACAAAAACAGCAACTAGGGGAGGGATATATCCACACCTTCCTTAACAAATGCCAAGTCTCAAAATTGACAAGGAGGAGTAACCACTGGTGGAAAACCCATGTAGACCAGAAACATTTCATGTCTACAGGGGAGGTGCATATTAAGAAAACCACCATCTCTACCACTATTGCTGTTATGCTTGGCCTGGGTAAGGACGAGCGTAGCCTAGGATAGTCGAAGGTCGAGGAGTGATACTATGGTAATATCATAGGTCATGACTGGAATAGATGTTGTGGTAGTATTATGAGTCTGGACAGGAGATGATGTTGTGGTAATATCACAAGTCGAGGTCAGGAATGACATCGTGCAGTAATGTCATGAGTCAAGCAGGTCAGGAATGATGTTGTGCAGTAATGTCACGAGTCGAGCAGATCAGGAGTGACGTCATGCAGTAATGTCACAAGTTGAGCAGGAGAGAATGGTGGAATGCTGTTCATATGAGTAAGCATTGAGTCAATAGTCTCAACGACGACTAGATCAAGAACACTACTCAAAGTGCGGTGAAGACTTGTAATGAGGAGGTGAGACTTCAAAAAGAAAAGGGATGTTATTGGCTTTCCACTAGGTTACAAGATGTACACCTAGGAGATCGAAGCTAAGGACTACAGTACAATTGTGGGGGTTTATATAGATATGCCAGCGCGCACGGACCAAGATAAGAAAGGGAATTCTACAGGGAGAAGTCATAAGCGACTGCAGAATGGAAGGTCATAGAATGATGAAGAACAATGATGTACATGTGATCAGAGATAAGGAGATAAGGAACTCAGGACTTAGTGGGTGGCATGGCTAAGTGGCATGGAATAGTCCAGGTCAGGAAGAGGTTAGCATAGCTAGTCGATGAGGACTAGTCAAGACAAAAGAAAAGAATAAATCATAACATTACCCCCCTGTTATGTTCCAAACTCCCATTGGAACTACTCTTCAGAAATGTAAATAGACTCCCCCTGGAGATCCAGTGATGTTGGCCCAGGCAGTAGAGTCATATTTGTTGTTGTAATCAAGAGATGAGGGGGACCTTGGTGGGGAGGGAGGATGAGGGACAGGACGATGAGGAGTATGTTGAGTGTGAGGACAGGATGGAGGGGAAACTGGGACAGGTTCCATGAAATTGACTGATCTGGTGCCACAACCAAAAGACAAAGAAGATACCCGAGAAGATCGGATATGACAAAATGAAGAGGATGTGGCAGGAGAGGTCGGAGTGGCAGGGGTAGACCTTCTCTTCAGAGGACAAGTGGCCTGAGAATGGCCCAGTGCAAATCGAAGGCAGAGGGGGCAGCAATAGAAATGGCAGTCATATTGGAAGTGACCTAACCTGTGATAGTGATGGCATGCTTCGGCAAAGCGAGGATGATTGGATGGGAGTGCTACGCTTCCATCTCCTCTGGTCCAATAATGGTCAATGTGTTCCGCATAGGTGAGTTTGGCAGGTTCTAGGATGGATGAGAACATGGACGGGGTCGAAGGAATAGTTGGGATGTGAGGGGAGGAGAGAGGGATGAATGGAGGATGCTCTTGTTCATTGAGCTCCCGGAGGTAGCAATCGAGGTCTTCAAGGAAGTCAAAGAAACCCATCTGATATAAAAGTATGTTGATTGAGTTATTTAGCTGCTGGACAACGTGTCTGATAATGGTTTTCAAGAAATTGAATTGCAGGTCTGAAGAGTAATGGTTGGCTAGGAGTTCTAGCCAGCCGACTTGGTGGGCTGCCAAGTAGACAGCAAGAAGGGGGGATCCCATATCAAGATGGATGTTAATAGGAACTGCAAGGCACGAGTCCCTAAAGTACGAATGGAGGTAGTAAATTTGGTTGTTGTCTGGGAAATCATCAACCAGACAATGGGCAAAGAGTGGAACATTCACAGAAATAACAGGGATGGTGGAAGCACAAACAAATATTTAAGGGGATGACAAAGGAGTGGCTAGGGAAACTGGGGGGAGGTCTTCTTCAGCAGCGAGAGTAGTTTCGCTAGGAGGTGGAGGGGTGTCTACGGTAACAGAGGGTTCAGTATGAGTAATAGAAGATTCAGTAGAAAGAAAAGATGATTCATAGAGATTTGACATGAACAACATTGTTTTTAATGATTGTTTTTGTTTCTGGTGGTGGTTTGAGAGGAAAAGGGCAAGGAAAGAAAGGTGGAGGAGTGAAGTTTTTTATACTCTTTCAGAGCAGACTTTGCGTTTTTGAGATTCCACTTAGGAACTCAGAAGTCTTTTTTGGCTGAATATCCTTTCCATCAGATGAAGTAATAATGAGAGGTCGGAGTTCCATGGTGGCGTAATATCCTCTCAATTTCATATTCTTCTTCACCATCAACCAGGTCAGGAGGTGGTGCGGGGAAGTTCTTCCCATAGACAGTGTTTTCGCAATAAGGTGATAAGAGAGAAGTGTGGAACACAAGATGAATTTTCCACATCTGTGGGAGTCGAAGTTGGTATGTGATGGGTGATAAGACCTTTGTGATGGTAAAGAGTGCTTTGCATTTCAGGGCAAGTTTCAGGTGGATGACATGGCATTTCAGGTTGCAGGCTTCTAGCCACACCTTATCGCCTTTCTAGAAAGGGGAAAACAGTTTTCAAGAACAAGAGGCCATAACTTGCCTAGCGAGTTTATGTGCAGCAAAAACTTCATTTCGAGCAGTGGTGAGGGATTTTATTCATTCTTCGATGGCAGGGAGGTTGGATGAGGTGATAACGTCGGGAAGGGCATAAGGTTTATATCCCATCATCAAGAAGAATGGGGATTTACCAGAGACGGAGTGAGGGCAGTGATTATGTGCAAATTCTGTGTAGGTAATAGATTCGGATCATGTGGTAGGGTTGTTTTCACAGTAGATATGCAGATAGGTCTCAATTTCCTGATTTACCTATTTAGTTTCACCATCGGTCTGGGGATGATAAGTCGTGGAGAGGGAGAGATCATAACCTAGGATTCTTCTGAGTTCTTTTGCAAAGGCAGAGGTGAATTGAGGACCTCTGTCTGAGATGATTTTATCATATAGGCTGAAGTGTGAGTAGACTTTCATGAAAAAGAGTGAGGCTACTCCTTCAGTGGTACAGGTTTTCTTTGTTGGGCAGAGAATTACCCCCTTAGTAAGCTCTTGGTCAACCACGACCAAGAGAGAGTCAAAGCCAGCAGATGGAGGGAGATCAGTGATGAGGTCGCAAGAAATCTGCTGGAAAGGGCGAGAGGCAAACGAAGAGATAGGAAGGAGCAGGGGTGATGTTGGATGGGTGTTCACTTTGTTTTGCAGACAGCACAGCCGGAGACAAAGGAATGGACATTGGAAGCAAGGCCTGGCCATCAGTAATCGGCAGAGATGAGCTGGTGTGTTTTTAAGAAGCTGGGATGGCTGGCAGAAGAATGATCATGGCAATGCGAGATGATGGAATGGCAAAGGCCCTCGGTAGGAGGGATATAGACATGGTTCTGATACAGGAGAATGCCATTGCGGAGTTGCCAATTAGAGAGTCGAGAATGGAAGGGAGTAGGGAGGCCCTTGTCAAGGGACTGGAGGACAGATAGATAGAGATTGTCCTTCTTTAATTCATCTTCAATGACGCTAGAGATAGTGGAGTTGATTATATTGATGAAGAGGGAGGGAGGAAGAAGGATGGTTCCTTGGTTGTCATCGTCAGAAGAGGGAAGGAGATCTGGATGACGAGATAGAGCATCGGGGGCAGCAAGGTCTTTGCTGGAAACATGAGTGATTTTTAGATCAAAATCTGCAAGATCCAGGAGCCAGCAGGCCTGACAACAGTTTAGGTGCTGGGCAGAATGGAAGTAAGTCAAATTTTTGTGGTCAGTGAAAACTTGAATAGGGAAAGTGGAGCCAAGGAGGTAGTGGCACCATGCTTTGAGGGCTTAGAGAATTGTGAGGAGTTCATGATCATAGATGTCATAGTTTCTCTCTGCGGGAGAGAACAATTCAGAGAGATATGAACAAGGATGCCACTCACCATTGGCATCAGTTTGAAGGAGGACAGCCCCAGAAGTATACTTTAAGGCATCTGTTGTGATGGCGAATGGTGCGGAGACATCAGGAAAACAGAGGATGGGTTGTGCAAGGAAGAGGGCTTTGAGATGATCGAAAGCACTCTGGCAGGAGGGAGACCAGGCCCAGGTCTGGGATTTCTTTGTGAGATTGATGAGCAGGCGTGCGATGGTAGAATAGTTTGGGATAAAAGTTGGTGAAGCCAAGGAAAGAGCGTACATCCTGGAGTGGGCCACTTGGCAATACTGTTGAGTTTAACAGGATCTATGGCGATCTCACCAAGATGGATGATCATACCAAGGTAATTGACTTCCTTGGTGGTGAAATTGCACTTTGAGAGTTTCAAGTGCAAATCAAGTTCTTGCATTCATTGAAGAATGCATTTCGTGTGCTCTTCATGGGTTGCCTGTTCAGGGGAAAAGATAAGGAGGTCGTCCATGTAAATGACAAGCCATCCTTTGGCGATCATGTCTTGGAACGAATCATTCATGAAATATTGGAAAGTGGCAGGAGAATTCGTGAGACTGAAGAAAATGACAGTGGGTTTGAAGAGGCCACAATGCATGATGAAAGCAGCTTTCCATTGGTGTCCGTCTTTGATGCGGATGTTGTTGTAACCCCATTGGACATTGAACTTGGTGAAGACTTTTGCGTCTTTGAGTTTGTCGATGAGGTTGGAGATCAGAGGAAGGGGGTAAGTGTCACAGATGGTACGTTCGTTTAGGTAGTGGTAGTCTTGGCAAGGATGAAGACCGCCATCTTTCTTTTTGACAAAAAAGAAAGGGGACGTTTGTGGAGAGTTGGGAGGATAGATCTTCCCAGATGCAAGATTTTCATTGATAAAGGCATCCATTGCCTTCTTTTCTTCAGGAGCAAGAGGATAGATCTTCCCAATCTTTGGTTTAAACGATTCATTGAGGTTGATCTCATGGTCATAGGGTTGGGAAGGTGGAACATGGTCAGTAGCTTCCTTCAAGAAGATGGAAGTGTACTCTTGATATTTAGGAGGAAGAATGGTTTCCTTCTTATTCATGTCCAATGAACTTTTCGAGGATCAGCGCTTGTGGCTCTAATCATGGTGTGTCGAGGGGGGGGGCGACATTGGTTTAAAAGAGTGTCATTGGATAAGACATTGGAGGTGTAGGATTGATAGAGTCCTTTGGATTCATTTGCAGATTCATCAATTGTGAGGGTATTTGATTTCCAGTCGACAGAGGGATTGGTTTTCTTTAGCCAGGGGAGTCCAAGGATAACATTCTCAGTTCCACAATCCATGACATAGAAGGTCACCTTTTGGGCTATTCCTTCAATGTTAAAGTAAAGGTCAGAGGTGAAGCATATCTGGCCTTTCTTATTTATTGTTTGGTCAATGTTTTGGATGGAAATTGGCTTTGGTAAATGAGTGGTTGGTAGACAGTGTTTTTGGACAAATCCGAAGTCGATGCAGGAGATATCTGCACCACTATCGACTAGGGTGTGAGTGTCAACGACTTTCATAATGTGCAAAGGGTCAATTACTTGTATTGGTATCTGGAGAGATTTGGTTTTTAAGAATACAAGTACAGGAGCACATGTAAGAGAGGAGGAGGGTACTCGCGTCAAGAGAGGCCTCCGTTCTGAAAACCCTTTTTGAATTGGACACATCCTACTGTGTCCTCTTCATCGTTATAGTTCTCCAGCTTTGAGAGATCTTCTTTGTCTTTCTTTGCCTTTTGGACTTTCTCCACTGTTTTCTTTGGCTTGGAAGGTTTTTGGAATTGGACTGTGCAGTCCCAGGAGAAGTGTCCTTTATAGTGACACTTGAAGCATTGTCCTTCTTTGGCAAATCATATTCTTTCTTCATCAGTTAACTTTTTAAGGCAAATAACGTCAATATCCATGGCATTAGGGTCTTTTTCTTTCATTGTGGTAGTGGAGAAGAAGTGGGGGGTTGATGACGGGTTTCTGTGCATTGCACAGATGAGGTCAGATTGGTCGGCATCTTGTTTGAAGACCAAGGCCTTTTTGTACCAATCGGTAACTTTCATTGGTATGATTTCCATGGCCAAAATTTGTCTTATAAGGGTTTCTGAAATGCTGGTGGAAAAGTAATTGATGAGGACAAGTTCCTTGGTGATACCGCTAACCGCAACCTGGTTTTTGAATTCAGTAATGTACTCTGAGAGTACCTTGCAATCTTTGATCCTAGTAGTCACCAGCCAGGTAATTGTATCAGTTTTTGTGCTGGCATGGTCGAAGGCTTCTAGGAATTTGGACTTGAAGTTCGACATGATTCTGAACGAGTTGTTATTTAAGGTGGCCGCCCGAAAAGTAGATGCCCAAGTATAGGCAGTGCCTTTCTTCATATAGGAGAGCGTGAAGGTGACTCTCTTTGCATTGGTATTGTAAACATCCTCGTTGGTCAGGAGATAAGTGTGTACAGTGTTTAGCCAGGATTTGGCATTCTTTGGATTTCCATCATACTCCTCTGGAGAGCTGATGCAAAGTTCGGCGTGTTTGGTTGATGGCATGATGAGAGGGGTTGGAGTAGGTGGTCTGGTGATTGGATATGGGAGCACTATAGTAAGGGAGGTCTGCCTCAAAATAGAGGGTGGAGATGGTGGAGACGGTGGTCTAGGTAAAATTAGTGATGCCAAGAGGTCATGTGCTAAGGTCTGGACAGTTTCCTCATCTATAGGTAAGGTGAGGTGAAGGTCTTTGCTTTCAGAAGAGGTAGGCAAAGAGTTGAAGGGTTCAGGAGAGAGCGAAGGTTCTTGATTGCAGTATTGAGCATACCATGGGACAGGATGGGGGTCAAGGGATGGTATGGTCAACCACATCTGTTCAAGGAAGAAATGGTGGCGTACTACACAATGGTAGGCCTTCTGGATAGCTTCAATCTTTTGTTACGCTTGGCCTGGGTAAGGATGAGTGTAGCCTAGGATAGTCAAAGGTTGAGGAGTGACGCTATGGTAATATTGTAGGTTGTGACTGGAATAGATGTCATGGTAGTATCACGAGTCTGGACAGGAGATGACATTGTGGTAATATCACAAGTCGAGGTCAGGAATGATGTTGTGCAGTAATGTCACGAGTTGAGCAGGTCAGGAATGACATCATGCAGTAATGTCATGAGTCAAGCAGGTCAGGAGTGATGTCATGTAGTAATGTCACAAGTCGAGCAGAAGAGAATGGTAGAATGCCATTTATACGAGTAAGCATTGAGTCAATAGTTTCAATGATGACTAGATCAAGAACACTGCTCAAAGTGCGGTGAAGACTTGTAACGAGGAGGTGAGACTTTGAAAAGAAAAGGGATGTTATTGGCTTTCCACTAGATTACAGGATGTACACCTAGAAGATCAAAGCTAAGGACTATGGTATGATCATTGGGGTTTATATAGATATGCCAGCACACATGGACCAAGATAAGAAAGGAAATGAATTCTGCAGGGAGAAGTCTGAATAAGCAACTGTAGAATGGAAGGTCATAGAATGACAAAGAACAATGATGTACATGTGATCAGAGATAAGGAGATAAGGAACTTAGGACTTAGTGGGTGGCATGGCTAAGTGGCACGGAATAGTCCAGGTCAGGAAGAGGTTAGCATAGCTAGTCGATGAGGACTAGTCAAGACAAAAGAAAAGAATAAATCATAACAATTGCCCAAGACGTCAAGAAACAAGAAGTGGTCATTCCCCTAGAATACCAAGAATACGCAGACGTCTTTGAGAAGAAAGAGGAAGGCCCACTTCCTTCAAACCAACAATTTGACCACAGAATTGATCTTGACTCGGACTTCACCCCTCAGGTAGCAAAAGCCTATCCCTTAAATCCAAAAGAACAAGAAGCCTGCAAAGCCTTCATAAACTGGTGGAAAAATAACCCCATCAAATTCTCCCCAAGCCTCTCCATTTTTCTTCGTTCCGAAGAAAGATGGGACCCTTCAGCCCTGTTAGGATTATTGGTATCTCAACACATGATAAAGAATGCCTACCCCCTCCCTCTTATCTCTGATTTGATGGATCAACTAAAGGGGGCCAAGTATTTCACCAAGTTAGATATTCAATGGGGATATAACAACATCCAAATAAAGAAAAAAGACCTCTGGAAAGCCACATTTATCACCCCCTTCGGTCTCTTCCAACCTATGGTCATGTTCTTTAGAATGTGTAATTCCCCAGCAACCTTCCAGGCATTTATGGACTGGATCTTCCAATGGGCAAAGAATGAAGGATGGATCCTTATATACATGGACGACCTCCTTATCCATGCCACCTCTCTAAAAGAACTATGAGAGCACACCAAGAGAGTTTTTCACTGCCTTCGAGAAAACCACCTAGGAGTAAAGTTAGAGAAATGCCACTTTAATGTGGAGGAAGTAGAATTGGGATGATAGTCTACCAGGGCCTCATCAAAATGGACCTGACCAAGTTACAAGCCATTCAGGAATAGGGACCCCCAAAAATAGTCAAAGGAGTTTGATCATTCATTAGATTCTGCAACTTCTACCGGAAGTTTATCCCAAACTTCTCAAAACATGCCTGATCAATCCTGGATCTTACCAAAACCCACACCCCTTGGTATTGGGGACCAGACCAAGAAGTTGCCTTCTCATACCTAAAAGATGCATTCTGCTCCCAACCAGTCCTTCGAATGCCTGATACTTCCCAACCTTTTCATGTCATGACAGATACCTTCCTCACTGCCTTGGGAGCTGTCCTCATGCAAAAGGACACCAATGGTGATCTTCACCCCTGTGCCTATTACTCAAGAACCTCCTCACCTGCCAAAAGAAATTATGACATCTATGATAGGGAACTACTTGCCGTCATTCACACCCTTGGGGAATGGCAACATTACCTCTCTGGCACCGAACACCCAGTCACCATCCTTACAGATCATAAAAATCTGACCTACTTCAAGGATCCTTGGAAGCTCTCTTGCTGATAGACTAGATGGCTCCTTATGCTCCAAGACTATGACCTAGTATTTCACTACCTTCCAGGCACTCAAATGGGCCCCACTGATGCCCTCTTCCACAAGGATGTCCCAGATACCACGGACGACAATGAAGATGTCGTTCTCCTTCCAAATGCCTTCATCAGGAAATTAGACCTGAATCTCTCCACCCAACTAAAACACTCCTCTACTACAGACCCTTTAGTGGAAAAACAACTACAGGCACTCCATGATGGTTCTCCCAACTTCTCTTCCTCTTGAAAGGAAGACTGGCATTACAACAATGGGTTACTTTATTACCAACATCACCTTTATATTCTGGAGTTCTCCCATGCCTCCATCCTCACATCCCTCCACGATTCCCCCATTGGAGGACATGGAGAATACTTTCACACTCTTAACCTCATCAGATGGGACTACTGGTGGCTAGAGCTTGCCAGCTTTGTCTGCTGCTACATCCAGGGTTGTACCATTTGCCAGGCCAATAAGGTTAATATCCATCCAACGACCCCTCCACTCACTTCTCTATCTCTCGCTGCCGAATGACCCTTCCAATACATTTCTGTTGATCTCATTACCAATCTTCCCCTGTCTTATGGGCTTGATTCTATCATGGTCGTGGTCGACCATGGGCTTACTAAGGGGGTCATTCTTGCTCCTTGTTATAAAACCATATATGCAGAAGGAGTCGCCTTCCTCTTTTTCGATTACGTTTTTAAACGATTTGGACTACATGACAAAGTAGTTGAGGACCGAGGACCGCAATTTGCCTCCACCTTCGCTTTAGAGCTGGCAAGACTCCTACAATACAACCTGCTGCTCTCCTCCACCTACCACCCTCAAACTGATGGGGAGATGGAACGAATGAACCAGGAATTGGAGACCTACCTCTGAATATTCTGTCAAGGAGACCCAACCAAATGGGCAGATCTTCTAACCTTAATGGAGTACCACCATAACTTATCCATCCACTCCGTAATGCAGAAAACCCCTTTTTCCCTAATGATGGGATATGAATCCAAAGGATACCCCACCCTAGGACAAACCTTTATCCTAGCCATAGAAACTCGCCTCTCCAAATTAGCCAAAGCAAGAGAGGAAGCTCATGAAGAACATAAAAAAGCCCAACAATTCATGAAAGAACGAGTAACCTCTCATTTCAAGCTATGGAAGATAGGGGATAGAGTATGGCTAGAAGGACGAAACCTCTGCCTCCACTACCCCTCCAAGAAATTGGCCCCTAGATAGGAAGGACCATTTGAAATTACACAAGTAATTTCCCCCATCTCCTATAAACTAAAACTGCCAAAGATGTGGAAAATTCATAATGCCTTCCATGCTTCCCTCCTTTCCCCATATAGAGAAACAGTGGAATACAGAACCAACTTCATTCTGCTTCTGCCAGATCTCATAAATGGGGAGGAGGAATTCGAAATAGAACAGATCCTATCTCATTGGGGAGTTGCACAGCGTCAGACTTTCCTGGTAAAATGGAAAGGATACCCATTGTCTGAAAACACTTGGGAACCTGAGAACAATTTAGGACATGCCAAGGAACTGTTAGAAGAATATAAGGCCAGAACCTTTCCCTAACTCTTCAGAAAGAAACACTCATGTCCTCTTCTACCAACAATGTCATCACTGCTAAATTCAACGTTCAAGTACCCCTTTGCCTCCATTGACTCCCCCTCCATAGCCAAAGAATCGTCTATACTACCCTACTGGGCAACCCAGTTGCCTCCAATGCCCTCCATCTCATTCCAGAATTCTCTGGGAATGGAACCCTCGTCTCTCTGGTGGATATATTCCACTCCTACACAGCAGCAAGAACAGTCCATGTGCAGCTCTTAGCAGAGCATACCTCCTCCATCTACTCCTATGCCATGGAACAGGCCCTTTCTGAGGCAAGAGCCTCAATCCTTGATGCCATGGACCAACACAGGATAGGAAGGATCTTCAATGACCTTCCCCATCTCGTGGTATTCCCCATCCTCCAGCCCATCTTCAACGCACTCCCTTTCCACGATCACCTCTACTACCTATCCGATAACCCAGCAGTGGATAACTGGAACATCGATGACTGGGATTTTCCCTCAGAGGAATCCACCCTCGTGTCTGAACCCCCTGCCCCCACTCTTTTATCCCCAGCTGATTCAGGTGTCACCATCTACCTTGCTGGAACCCCGGCCCATGACCCTCAAGGAATTACTGGAGGAATTTGCCCCCAGTCTTCTGTTTCTGAGTGAGACACCCTGGCCTTCCTTGCCACCATTCCCCTCATCCCTGCTCGAACCCCCTTCCTAGACCCCCTTCCAATCAAACCACAACCCAAGACTCTGACACCCTCTCGCTTCCGTCATCAGAGGACCTGGACAGTACTTCTCTGGGAAGGGCTCGCTTCCTCCCACCATATTTGAGTTATACTGGACAGATTTCATTTCTACACATTGATGTCACAAGTGATGTCCATTGACTCAGATACTGAAACCAACCTGATCGACATCGATTGTCTCCCCCCACCTTCGCCGCACCCTAGGTGCCAACCATGGTGCTTCACATGCAATCAACGGGGACACCTCTGACCTGATTGCCCCCACTACACCTGTCTGATCTGTTGCTATACCATGCCAGGTCACTTGTAGTACCACTGTCCAAGAAGGGTCTGTTGCTCATGTAGGGAACATGGACATGATTTAGAGGAGTGTCCTTTTCAAGATGACCCCTCGTTCGACCTCACCGACAACATGGTCAATGAAAGGGACGAATCGGAGTAAATTCCAAGATGGTGTCTTAGAAGATACAGGGAGGATAATGTTACAGCTACCAGGTGAGCCTTGGGACTTGGTGCATTCATTTTCTCCTTTCCATTTTGCTTCCTGTTGGGCTGCCAATTGGGATTACCAATGGGGCCCCATTTCTCTTTGATACCAGTCAGTTTCCCTATGGATGTTGTTACCTCATGGGCTTCTCTCACAGCCCAGATGTTTTGTCTTCAACCCAGTACGGTATGGCTGTGCACAGAGTCCCTTGACTCCTTTTGGATATTACCAATGCTGACCCGTTTAGTTTAAATGGAGTTCCGCTCCCTCTGAGTGAAATCAGTGGAATGCAGAATACCTATGGGATTCCAATTCCTTTTGTAGACACAGAGCTCCACCTCCATTATACCTTTTGCAGTCACACAGCCAGACTGCTTAGTAGTATATATACCAGACACCCATGTACTATAGCACCAAGCTAGTTCTACGCAATCAAGTGTAGTTTCTATGCGATCCCCAGAAGACCTTGAGAAGTGACCTCATGTCTGCTCAAGTTTCTCACAGTCAGAAGTATCCAAGTGACTGCTGACTTCCCAGAACCACAAAGGACTACCAAAGCTATGCTTTCATATTACACAAAGAGATTTATTCGACTTGGACTAGGTTACAAGATGTACACCTAGAAGATCGAAGCTAAGGAACTATAGCACGATCACAAGGGTTTATATAAGGATACCAACACACATGGACCAAGATGAGAAAGGGAATTCTGCAGTGAGAAGTCTGAATAAGCAGCTACAGAATGAAAGGTCATGGAATGACAATGAACAATGTTGTACATGTGATCAGAGATAAGAAGATAAGGAACTTGGGACTTAGCGGGTGGCATGGCTAAGTGGCATGGAATAGTCCAAGACGAGATGTGGTTAGCATAGTTAGTCAACCAGGACTATTCAAAATAAAAGAAAAGAAAAAATCGTAACACATTCAATGAAACAACCAACTTACTTAAAAGCTAGTTGTTTGGGTTGGAAAGAGTACTAGATATGAGCCAAGCACTAGCTGTTGTTGGGAAAACTCCAGGAGGACAAGACTGCTGTCTCCTGGTTATTTATTGGGCTTTATATACTGTAGCTACATGTGCACAGACCATGCTATACTTATCTCTATCTACTATATAGAGATATAAGCTGGAATGACTGGGTATGACATGTGTCTAGGCTATGTGCATGTGGATCAGGTGTGGCAAGACATGAGTGGATGATAGGGGTCATGAGGTGAACATATGTGTGACTAGGCGAAACATGTGTAAGATAGCATGACAGGTGAAAAGGTGACATGGTGAAGGTGTGAAGAGTGAACATGTGAAGCCGTGATATTGTGAAGTTGTGAAGTTGTGAAGTCATGAAGACATGGAGATGTGACTGAGGTTGATTAGGATAAGATGATTAGGAAAAGTGTAGTGAACTTTGGTAGTGAAATAGTTATTAACCTGAGATAAGCGATTGAGGACTAGGAAAAATAGGGCAAAATAGGGGAAAAATAGGGGAAAAATAGGGCATGTGTAACACTACCTCCCTGCTAAGATCAAACATCTTGGTTGATCCTAGGTGCAGTTAAGCATCAGAGAAGTATTCTCAATATAATTAGGATCGGTGGACCAAGAATCATTTACATATCCCCAAGTTTGATATGCAGGAACATGGTCATCGGATTCAGTATCCAGCTGAGGCAGATCTTCTTCATCATAGGGTAAGTGGGAATCCTCAGGGATTTCATCTGCAGGACCCCATACTTCATCAGTATCATATGCAGTAAAGACTTTACTATTGTCATAATAAATATTATTTCAATGTGTGAGATTCTGAGGCCAAGCAGGTTCATCAGTAAACATATTATCATGCCACCAGTGCACAAAAGGGTTGCCAGCATTGTCAATCCAACCATCAGCATGTTGCTGAGGAGGAGGTATATAATAGGAGTTATATCCAGTGATAGCTTCATCAAAGATAGTGGACTGGGGGAGGGTGCATGGAAGTGATGTGACATATCTGAGATGTCCATAGGGGAATTTATAAGTCATCCATGTGTAGAGGAGGGCAAGAAAGAAGTCGGGGAGACATGGATTAGATGTCATGTATTGGTAGAGTGCGTAGAACATGAAGAAAGAGTTGGAAGCAAGAGCAAAGAAGTTGTTAGCATTGTTCAAGTGGGCCATTGTATGTGTGGTGAGTGAGAGCTTGATGAGAGGAGGGGGTGAAGCATTCAAGACTTTATACCTTTCTCTTATCTTGGCAGTGTCACCATGAGGGTTACTTGAGTCAGAACACAAGTCATAGCATGAGTCAACGTCTAGGTGGTCTAGAGGGAGTCTATCTGTTGGAACTTCTGCTATTGGACGACCACAATATTTGAATAGGTCAAGGAAATCAAAGATGGCCATATGGAGCTGGTGAGGTGCATTTGGATGCGACTTATAAAAGTCAACAATTGACTCCTGTGAATGAGTCAAGTGGGATTCTGGTTCCCAAGTTCATTCTTCATCGGAATATCCCTGCCAATGAACAAGGAATTCTAATCTATTGGCTTTCCAGCATGCATCCACTATGTAATTGACTAGCCATTTGGTCTCCCAATCTTAAGTGACTAGCACTGGTCCTGGCTTGTCAATTGATTGGCCTGGAAGGTGTTCTTTATAGGATTTTACTCTAGATATATTCACTACTGGATGAATTTGCATAGATCTTGGTAAATGAAGCTTGACAGCATTGTTGCCAATCAATTCCGTAATAATGTAAGGTCCTAGCCATTGTTCTGACAGCTTGCGAGAAGCTCGTGTCAATTTCAAATTTTCTGTAGAGAGCCAAACTTTATTATCAATGATGTAATCAGGTGCCTTAGATCTATGTTTATCGGCTTGTTCTTTCATATGGTGTTGAGCTTTCTCTAGGTTGGCCTGAGTTTGCTCTATAGTGTCCTGATATCTTTCACAAATTGTTCTGCAGCAGGAGCTTTGGTGGAGCATTGCTCAAAACCCAAGCAAGGCTGATAAGTATGAGTTACTTTAAATGGAGATTTTTGAGTAGATTGTTGTTGCTTTGAGTTATACGAGAATTGTACAAGGGGCAACTAATCAACCCATTTGTCTTGTTTTTCGCAAGTGAATAAGCGAAGATATTGTTAGAGATCTCTATTCGTTCATTCTGTTTGCCCATCAGTTTGGGGATGGAAGGTGGTGGATAGTTTAGGTTGAATTCCTAATCTATGGCATAAGTCTTTTATCATCTGAGAGGTGAATTGAGGGCCACAATTGGAAATGATGGTAGATGGGAGCACATGATGTTTCCATACATGGTTTAGATAAAGACAAACTGTATCCAAAGTGGATATTGCTTTTACACAGGGAATGAATTCGACTTCTTTAGAGAATTGATCAATGACCACTAAGATTGAATCAAATCCTTTTGATAGGGGTAGATCTGTGGTGAAATCAACAGATATATCCTTTCATGGTTTGTCTGGAATTGGTAATGGTTGTAATTTTCTAGCAGGAGCAATGTTTTGTCCTTTGAATCTAGCACAGAGATCACATCTTGAAACATAATTTTTCACTAGTGTTGACATTCCTGGCCAACAATAACTGTGCGAGATGAGTTCTAATGTTTTCTCTACACCGGGATGTCCAGCAATAGGAGTGTCATGATGTAATCATATAACCTCCATTCAAAGATCATCAACATCAGGCACAAAGATCTTTCCATTTTTGTCTGCTAGCAAATCTTGCTGCTCCATACAGACTTTGTTATTGGTATATAGCTTTGTTATTTCCTTTTCTTTTAGTCTCCAAGTAGCATTTTTGATCTTTTCTTTAATGATATCAGAATCTGTCTCTATGATGACTGTGTTTCTGATTTTTTCTGGTGGTATTACTAATACACTTTTATTATTGGTGTCCATTCCGGTGGTATGGTCTTCTCATCGGAACAAGGCATTGGCTTTCCCCATTTGAGCTCCAGCTTTATGGATCCATTTGAAGTTAAACCTAGATAAATATTGAGCCCATCAGGCTTGCCTGTGATTTAGATCTTGTCTTTGCATGAATCATTGGAGATTGGCGTGATTATTCCAAATTTCAAATTCAGATTGAGTACCTTCTAGACAGTGTCTCCACTGTTCAAGACTTCAGATAATGCTAAGCATTTCTTTATCAGCTATTGGATAATTTCATTCTTCTGGCTTATAGAGTGTGAAGAGTATGCAACTGGATGCCATTTGCCATCTAGTTCGATTGAGAGCACAGCTCCTGTGGCAAAATCAAAGGCATCAGTTTCTAAGTGAAATTGTTTATCTATATCAGAAAATGCAAGAATAGGGGCAGAAGTGAAGTGATGTTTGAGAGTATCAAATGCTATTTGCTAAGCTTTGGCCTATATAAAGGGATTTTCTTTCTTTGTAAGATCATTGAGAGAATAAGTGACTTGTGCATAGCCTTCTATGAATTGATGGTAAAAGTTGACAAGTCCTAGGAAGCTTCAAACCTGTTGAATAGTAGTGGGTGTAGGCCATTCTAGAACAGCTTTCACTTTGTCATCATTCATTTTAATTCCCGATGGAGTGATGATCATTTCTAAGAACTCTACTTCTTTAACTCAGAAATGACATTTCTCTGGTTTGATAAAGAGGTCATTTTCTTCAAGTCAATGGAGTATCTCAAGTACAATTTTGTCATGTTCTTTATGATCATCAGTTTTAGTGAAGATCATAAGATCAACTATATAGACAACACATACATTGTGCATGTTGGCGAAGATTTCATTTATCATGGTTTGGAAAGTGGCCAGGGAATTGCATAAGCCAAAGAACATCACTAGAGGTTTAAAGGCACCTTGGTGGCATACAAAAGCAGCTTTCCATTCATCTCCTTCTTTGATTCAGATATTGTTATATCCCCATCAGAGATCCATTTCAGTAAATAACTTAAATCCTTTAAGCTTGTCAACAAGCTGAGAGATAAGTGGCAATGGATAATTATTTTTCACAGTGTGTTCATTTAGATATCGGTAATCTTGTACCATTTGCTTTTGTCCATCTTTCTTTGGAACAAAGAATACCGAAGATGTTTGAGGAGATTTAGAAGGGCGAATATATCCTTTTCACAACTGATCATCTATGAAGTCGACCACCTCTTGTTGTTCTATAGGAGAGAGAGGAATCAGTTGACCTTTCTTTGGGGCAAAGGTGTCTTTCAATTCTATTGCATGATCCTATGGTTTTTGTATGGGCATGCATTCTGATTCTGTTTTAGAGAATACTTTTAGGAATTTATGATATTCCTTTGGTACAAGTTCTTCGGGTTTCTTTTCTTTATTCATGAGATCAGCCAATTGTTGGTCAACCTTCTGTCCTACATAGATTTCATTCAATCAGCAATCTTCCTTTTGATGCATAAAAACATTCTGACTATCATGTTCTTCAGACTTATATTGTTGGAAGAATGGGCACGAGTTCAAGTTTTGACAGGAGGAAGGGCAACAAGTCATCTAAACTGTTCCTTCTGTCCTATCAATCATTGGGTTATATTGCTTTAGTTGTAAAGCCTAAGATAACTTGATGCTTTCCAAGATCAGTTACCTCGGCGATGGTTCTTTCTCTATGTCCATTGTAATCAATGATGACATCAGCATAATGTGTGAGGTCACCAGTGGAGTTTCGGGTTCCATCAACATTGTACACCAGAATTGGGTGATCTAAAGGTTTAAGCGGAATCTTATTTTCTTTTGCCCATATGTGGTCAATGAATATGGTATTAGCTCCTGAGTCAAGTAGAGCTTGGGCACGAATGATTTTCTTGTGAGATCAAAATGATACAACATGGATCGGTTAGATAATATCCTTGGTTGAATTTCCTTGGATTCGAGCAATACTAGGAATGTCTGGGGTTTGTTGACTATGAGTAGAGGAAAAGGAATTAAGCACCATATTGGAGTCCCAGCCAAGCTCCAATTCAATTAAAGACCCCTTTTGACTTTGAGAATAATTTACTGTTTTGGAACTGGCAGACTGTGCAGCTTGTTTGCCCAGATCACTCAAGCTGCAGAGGCTTATGCCTCATGAGATTGGAAAAGTGCTTTGACTTGTTCATAGGTCATTCCTTTACAGCATGTGGCAATGATTCCTGTGCCTGTTTCCACAATGTGGCAGGCATGCGTTCTGATGTGGTAGTAGCTTGGATAGTAGTGGTACTGGCTTTACTGCATATCAGTTTATGCTGTCCTCTAGACCAATGGCATTCACTACATCTGGTGTTGGATTGCCTGCAATCCTTAGCGAAATGTTCTGGTTTTCCACAGTCGAAGCAGAATCCTGTATTAGCAAATTGGGGTTTACTCTTTCCTTTTTGGGTAAAGGTATCTATATGTGCCTCGTCACTTTCGTCATCGTAAGTGAGGGCATTCACTTGTCTAGCAGGCTTTATTCCAAATATGAAATTCAGGGATTCTTGTGTGGTGCCAGCTCTTTGGACTTCTCCCATGTAATCTAAGATGTTAGTCTTACATTTGCCTTCCTTAATGATCTGTGCAATGATGGAAGGACGAGCATTCTTTTCTACAATGTTGATCATATGACCACTTTCAAGTTGAGCAAGAAAATAGAGTGATTCAAACTTTACAATCCAAGAATCTGTACTCATTTCTCCTTGTTTGAGTTTTTTGAGTTCACGAGTGGCCTAATCTTTCTGGTTAGATGAGCAGAACATAGCTGGAAGTTCTACTTCTGGTGCATCCCATCGATAGGGGGGCTCTCTGGATAAGTGTACTCAGATCTGAGAAATGTCCAGCTAGTGGACCTTTCATTCTGGACAATATGGCAACTACTGCATCCTGAGATCCAGGAGCAATGAGATTAGAATTGACTTTGAGCCATCCTTTGATTTTGGCCCACCATTCTTCAAACTTAGCACGTGACCCATCATATTCACTGGGATTGGCGAAGATCTCTACTTTGCATGAGAAACCTCCAGATCCAGATGGTGGTGGAATGTCTGTATGTGCTATACTTTCTGCAATTATAAGTCAATCTTGGAGTATTTCAAGTTTTTTCTTTAAATCCTCATTTCTGTTTCCAAGTCTAGCAAGGGCTCTATTGGTTTTGGACATTGCCTTCTCTACTCTGTTGAATTCTCGAGCTATAGCAATAGACTTTTCATTCCAATCCATTTGGTCATTATTCAAGATAGCAATAACTTTGGCTGACATAATGAATTTATAGAGTTTTTCTGAGTTTAGGACTTTTAGTCAGTTTTCTCAGTTTCCTACACTTCTTGAGTAAGTGATGCTTTTGGATTACTTCATTCTGGATAGCAATACAATCAATATGATGCTGAAAGCAAAACTTCTGGTCAGGGGTGAGATTCAGATGTTGATCTACATTAGCCAGATCAAGTGTCAGTTATGGGGTTAGATCGGTCGGCTAACTCAGATCTATTATCATGAAGTAGATCTGAGTGTAAACTGTTTACAGTAGGAACTGGAATGCGGCAATTACGGAGATTGCCTCTTTGGGGGTGTGGGGAAGTAGGGCAAGATGCGATGGTAGCTTCAGATTCTACCTCAATGATTTGATCTCTGGTCCTGTCCCTATGCAAGCTATTCAATCTTTCAATCCTCCTTATCATGGTTCTAATGTGTTCTTTAATTTCAAGAGGATCGGCTAAGGCAATTACTGATTCCAGGTTAAAGGGTCTTATGGGTTCCTGATATTCCAGGGGGTTCTGTTCGCTTAGATTGGTCCAAGTAATTGGATGTGAGACAATATATTCAATATGGACAATAGCGAGAAGGGCACCTAAGTGAGGAGTGAGGTCATAGAGTGGTAAGGCTATGAGGAGAGCTACTAGAAGGTTCTCTAGACCAGCAAGGGCTGTGATTACTAGAAGGAGGGGGAGCACGAGATCTCTCTCTATATGGAGGGTTCTCCTATAGGTAATTGTTTACCTCAAGTATGAACCTCCAGGCCTTGTCAATCTCTCTTGGACCTGTGGCCTGCTATATCTCAAGTTGAATTTCCTCTCGAATAAGTTCACTGGCAGAGTATCGCGGCGGATTCTGACTATGTAAACTGTGACAGCTGCTACTTTGAGGTTGTCCAGTTTGACTTAATCAGGCAACTAGATTTCTATATATGGGTTCCCAATCTACTGGCTCCTCTAGCTCTGGTTCACTATAGGTGGGGGTGGAGGGGCGATAATGGGGGGAGTACTCTTCTGGGAAGTCTAATTCGTATGAGAATTGGAGATAAGGCAGATAGATGGGGAAGGGAGTACTCGGCAGATAATAGTCTAGATCTTCGATATCTAGCGATGTGGCATAATTGGATAGTTCCAGGTCTAAGGCTGGATGTTGTAACTATTAATAGAAAACTCGTCAGTTCTTGCTGTATCACTGTGTAACCAGTGACTACAGTATCTGTAGGTTCTCTTGTTCAAGCTTGATGGTGGCAATATCTGAGATAAGATCAAACGTGGCAGGGTGAGAGAGAGGAGAGGCTGGTTAAGGTTGCTAGATCCGGCGATGATGGCGTTAAGGATATCTGTAATGTAGTAGTAAGGCACTGATCTTGGTTAGTGTCCTGATTAGTATGTCAATCTGATGGGAGCCTACTGGTGCTATCAATATCGTGATGTGGGGTGGGAATAGAAGTGGTATCCAGTTGGATAGCTAATCCAAGCAGTTAGTATAGTCTTGTTCTAATGAAACGACCAACTCACTTAAGATTGGGTTGAAAAGAGTACTAGATATGAGCCAAGCACAAGCTGTTGTTGGGAAAACTCCAGGAGGACAAGACTGCCATCTTCTGGTTATTTATTGGGCTTTTTATATTGTAGCTATATGCGCACAGACCGTGCTATGCTTATCTCTACCTACTATACAGAGATATGAGCTGGAATGACTGGGTATGACATGTGTCTAGGCTGTGTACATGTGGATTGGGTGTGGCAAGTCATGAGTGGACGATAGGGGTTATGAGGCAAACATATGTGTGACTAGGTGAAACATGTGTAAGATAGTGTGACATGTGAAGAGGTGATATGGTGAAGGTGTGAAGAGTGAACATGTGAAGCTGTGATATCGTGAAGATGTGAAGATGTGAGGTTGATTAGGATAAGATGATTAGGAAAAGTGTAGTGAACTTTAGTAGTGAAATAGTTATCGACCCGAGATGAGTGATTGAGGACTAGGAAAAATAGGGAAAAATAGGGCATGTATAACATTCAAGGCTTTATACCTTTCTCTTATCTTGGTGGTGTCACCGTGAGATATATGCAAGTTAGAACATGAATCATAGCATAAGTCAATATCTAGATGATCTAGAGGGAGTCTATTCTCTGGGACTTTAGCTATTAGATGACCACAATATTTGAATAGATCAAAGATATACAGTGACCTCAAAAACCCTTTCCATATTGGCTGTAAATGTGGTATATGAAGTGTACTGCCAAATAGTGTGGGAATTCTGCTTAGCTTTGGTGGGGCCAAATATAGTACACACATTTGGCTACAGAAGTCCTCCCTGGGTCATGTGACCCAGATCACATGCTGTATAGACATGATCAATGAAACAGCAATACCATGGAAAGAGTTTTTGAGCTTTTGAATGAAAATGGGTATTTGAACATTATTAGTACTTTGTATAGCCTCCTTTTGCTTTAAGCACTGCTTGGACCCTCCTAGGCATGCTTTCAATCAACTTCTGACACTCCTCAACTGGTATCTTATCCCACTCCACTTGAACTCATGAATTCCACTAGGAGAATTTTCATACTCTGCAAGCCTTCTCTTGAGACAACCCCAGAGATGTTCAATAGGGTTTAGGTCAGGAGACTGTGCAAACCACACCATGGTATTGAATTCTTGCTCTTCTAGCCAATTCTTGACCAGCCTGCAAGTGTGTTTGGGATCATTGTCCTGCTGAAAGATGATGTCAGGAGGATTAAGACCATAATACTCCAGGGTTTCCTGAAGCTCATCCTTCAAAATTTGAAGGTAAAGGTCTCCATCCATCCTACCATCAATCCTTGTAGCAAAACCAACCCCCTCCCAAGTCATGCAGCCCCACATCATGAGAGAACCACCTCCAAATTTGAGGATTCCCTGCACTAGCCTATTACTAAGGCCCTCACCTGCCCTTTTCCATGTCCATTTATGTTGATCTGATCCTAGGCAATTGATTTTGGTCTCATCAGACCATATGACCTTCTTCTAATTGTCTATAGTCCAGTCCTTGTGAGCATAGGCAAAGTCCAAATGAGCTTTGCAATGTCTAGCAGAGAGAATAGGGTGTTTGGACTTGACTACAGCTTTCATACCAGCTTTCTTCAAGTGAAGGGGGGGGACAGTACTGGCAGAGAGAGGTTGGTTGATGATGTTGGTAAGTGATTTGGTCACTTGGACAGCATTTTCAGCCTTCCCAGAGGTAATAAGATGTTGGGCATGATAAATATTGGCAGGAGATAGCTTGGAAGGATGACCTCCAACAGCTTTGGGAAGGCCAGAATGCTCCTTTGAACAAAGTTTGGATATGGCAGAAGGGCTGACACCAGTTTGCTTGGCAATGGCTTCACTAGAATGACCAGAATCAAGCAAAGAAAAATGGAGTTTTGTTGAGTAAGAGAAAGGGATCTGACCATGATTGTAGTTGAGAATCAAGAGGTGTGGGAACTTTTTTAAACTCAGACATATTGTTTGTATGTGGATCTTTGTTTGTACCAACAAACAAAAGCAATTATACCACAATATGACTGAGATCCTACATTGCAATTTAAAAACTCAAAAAGCCTTTCTATGGTATTGCTGTTTCAAATTGATCACATCTCTACAGCATGTGATCTGGGTCACATGACCCAGGGAGGACTTCTGTAGCCAAACGTGTGTACTATATTTGGCCCCACCAAAGCTAAGCAGAATTCCCACGCAATTTGACAGTACACTTCATACACCACATTTACAGTCAATATGGAAAAGGTTTTTGAGGTCACTGTATTCACTATTTTGGTAAACAAAGCTTGATGGCATTGTTGCCAATCAATTTCATAATAACATAAGGTCCTAGCCATCATTCTGACAGCTTGCGAGAAGCATGTGTCAATTTCAAATTTTCTGTGGATAGCCAAATCTTATCACCAATGATGTAACTGGGTGCTGTAGATCTATGTTTATTGGCTTGTTCTTTCATATGATGTTGAGCCTTTTCTAGATTAGCCCAGGTTTGGCCTATAGTGTTCTGAATATCTTTGATGAATTGTTCTGCAGCAGGAGAGCACTGCTCAAAACCTAGGCAAGGCTGATAAGTATGAGTCACTTCAAATGGAGATTTCTGAGTAGATTGTTGTTGCTTCAAGTTATATGAGAATTGTGCTAGGGGCAACCAATCAACCCATTCATCTTGCTCTTCACAAGGGAATAAGCAAAGA
This sequence comes from Boletus albobrunnescens, assembly GCA_038093955.1. Taxonomy (NCBI): domain Eukaryota; kingdom Fungi; phylum Basidiomycota; class Agaricomycetes; order Boletales; family Boletaceae; genus Boletus; species Boletus albobrunnescens. Next base: position 25,174 of record JBBPTC010000122.1, read on the forward strand.
TACTGTTGAAGATCTCTATTCATTCATTTGGTTTGCCCATCAGTTTGGGGATGGAAGGCAGTGGATAATTTAGGTTGAATTACTAATCTATGGCATAAGTCCTTCATCACCTGAGAGTCAAATTGAGGGCCACAATCAGAAATAATGGTAGATGGGGGTCCATGATGTTTCCATACATGATCTAGATAGAGATGAACCATATTGAGAGCGGATATTGCTTTTACATAGGGAATGAATTTAACTTCTTTAGAGAATCAATCGATGACCACTAAGATCGAATTAAATCCTTTTGATAGGGGTAGATCTGTGGTGAAATCAACAGATATATCCTTCCATGGTTTGTCTGGAATTGGTAATGGTTGTAGTTTTCCAGTAGGAGCAATGTTTTGTCCTTTGAATCTAGCACAGCAATCACATCTTGAAACATAATTTTTCACTAGTGTTGACATTCCTGGCCAACAATAACTGTGTGAGATGAGTTCTAATGTCTTTTCTGCACCAGGATATCCAGCTATAGGAGTATCATGATGTAATCAGACAATCTCCATTCAGAGATCATCAGTATTGGGTACAAAGATATAGCCAGTTTTGCCTGCTAGCAAATCTTGCTACTCAATACAGACTTTGTTATTGGTACATAACTTTGTTATTTCTTTTTCTTTTATTCTCCAAGTAGCATTTTTGATCTTTTCTTTGATGGTATCAGAATCTGTTTCTACAATAACAGTGTTTCTGATGTTTTCTGGTGGTATGATTAATACTCCTTTATTATCGTCATCCATGCCAGCAGCATGATCTTCTCGTTGAGATAGAGTATTACACTTGGCCTGGGTAAGGACAAGTGTAGCCTAGGATGGTCGAAGGTCGAGGAGTGACGCTATGGTAGTATCGTAGATCATAACTGAAATAGACATTGTGGTAGTATCACGAGTCTGGACAGGAGACGACGTTGCGTAATATCACAAGTCAGGGTCAGAAATGACATGGTGCAGTAATGTCATGAGTCGAGCAAGAGAGAATGGTGGAGTTCTATTCGTACAAGTAAGCATTGAGTCAATAGTCTCAATGACGACTAGATCAAGAACACCACTCAAAGTGCAGTGAAGACTTGTAACAAGGAGGTGAGACTTCAAAGAGAAAAGGGATGTTATTGGACTTCTACTAGGTTACAGGGCGTACACCTAGGAAAAGGAGAAGCAATGGTACATGTGTACTATAATATGGCAGCAAAGGGATTAAGGAAGTATCAAGAAGAGAGATTAGATACGAGTACAACGTAAGAGTATTGTAATCGAAATGAACAGTCCAAGAAAGGCTTACTAGTTATAAGGAAAGCTAGTAAGTATAAAAGGGAAACAAGGATTAGTGATATTGTGAAGTGGATGAGCAATATTAGCAAAGTTCAAGTAAAAGTAAGCAATAGCAAAGTGTTCAAGAGGGAAAAGAATGAATCGTAACATAGAGCATCGGCTTTTCCTATTTGGACTCCGGCTTTATAGACCTATTTGAAGTTAAATTTTGATAAATATTAAGCCCATTAGACTTGTCTATGATTTAGGTCCTGCCTTTTCATGAACCATTGAATATTGGTGTGATCATTCCAAATTTCATATTCAGATTCAGCACCTTCTAGATAGTGTCTCCATTATTTGAGACTTCTGATAACACTAAGCATTTCGTTATCAGCTATAGGATAATTTCATTCTTCTGGACTCATGGAATGTGATGAGTATGCAACTGGATGCCATTTGCCATCTAATTCTATTGAGAGCACAGCTTCTGTGGCGAAGTTGGAAGCATCAGTTTCTAAGTGAAATTATTTATCTATATTGGGAAATGCTAGGATAGAGGTGGAAGTGAAGCAATGTTTGAGAGTATCAAATGCTGTTTGTTGAGCTTCAGCCCACACAAAGGGGTTTTCTTTCTTTGTAAGATCATTAAGAGGATGAGCAACCTATGCATAGCCTTCTATGAATCAATGGTAAAAGTTAGCAAGTCCTACAAAACTTCAAACTTGACAAACAGTAGTAGGTGTAGGCCATTCTAGAATGGCTTTAACTTTGTCACCATCCATTTTGATTCCTAATGGAGTGATGATCATTTTTCAGAACTCTACTTCTTTGACTCGGAAATGACATTTCTCTGGTTTGATAAAGAGGTCATTTTTTTCAAGTTGATGGAGTACTTCAAGTATAATTTTGTCATGCTCTTTGTGATTATTGGTTTTGGTAAAGATCATAAGATTGTCTATATAGACAATACACACATCATGCATGTTGGCGAAGATTTCATTTATTATGGTTTGGAAAGTGGCCAGTGAGTTGCATAAGCCAAAGAACATTACTAGGAGTTCAAAGGCACCTTGGTGGCATACAAATGTGGCCTTCCATTCATCTCCTTCCTTGATTTGGATATTATTGTATTCCCATTTTGGTGAATAACTTAGATCCTTTGAGCTTGTTAACAAGCTGAGAGATAAGTGGTAATGGATAGTTGTTTTTTACAGTATGTTCGTTTAGATATCAATAATCTTGTACCATTCATTTCTATCCATCTTTCTTTGGGACAAAGAATATAGAAGATATTTGAGAAGATTTAAATAGGCAAATATATCCTTTTCGCAACTGATCATCTATAAAGTTGATCACTTCTTGTTGTTCTATAGGGGAGAGAGGAATCATTCAACCTTTCTTTAGAACAAAGGTGTCTTTTAGTTCTATTGCATGATCTCATGATTTTCATATGGGCATGCATTCTGATTCTACCTTAGAGAATACTTTCAGGAATTTATGATATTCCTTTGGTATGAGCTCCTCGGGTTTCTTTTCTTTATCTATAAGATCAGCTAGTTGTTGGTCAACCTTTTGGCCTACATAGATTTTATGATGTTTAAAAGCATTCTGACCATCACATTCTTCAGATTCACATTGTCAGAGGAATGGATGTGAATTCAAAATATGACAGGAGGAGGGGCAACAAGTCATCTGGACTGTTTCTTCTGTCCAATCAATAAGTGGATTATGCTATTTTAACCATGTAAAGCCTAGGATAACTTGATTCTTTCCAAGATTAATTACCTTAGCAATAGTTCTTTCTCTATGTCCATTGTAATCAATGATGATGTCAGCATAATGTATGAGATCACCAGTGGTATTTCAGATTCCATCAACATTATACACCAGAATTGGATGATCTAAGGATTTAAGTGGAATCTTATTTTCTTTTGCCCATATGTGGTCAATGAATATGGTATTGGCTTCTGAGTCTAATAAAGCTTGGGCACAAATAGTTTTATTGTGAGATCGGAATGGTGCAACATGGATAGATAAGATAATATTCTTGGTCGGATTCCCTCAGATTTGAGTAATACTAGGAATATCTGGGATTTGTTAACTATAGCTAGCAGAAGAGGAATTAAGTACTAGATTGGAGTCCCGGCCAAGCTTCAAATCAATTGAAGACCACTCTTGACTTTGAGAATAATTTACTTCTTTGACAAACTGTGCAGCTTGTTTGCCCAGATCACTCAAGCTGCAGAGGCTATTGCCTTGTGAGATTGGAAAAGTGCTTTGATTTGATCATAGGTCATTTCTTGACAAGCGCATGGCAATGATTTCTGTGCCTATTCCCATGATGTGGCAGGCGCACTTTGTGATGTGGTAGTAGCTTGGATAGTAGTAGTATTGGCTTTACTGCAAATCGGTTTATGCTGTCCTCTAGACCAATGACATTCGCTGCATCTGGTGTTAGATTGCCTGCAATCTTTAGCGAAGTGTCCTGGTTTTCCACAATTGAAGCAAAATCCAGTATTGGCAGATTGGGACTTGCCCTTTCCTTTCTGTTATGCTTGGCCCAGGTAAGGACAAGCATAGCCTAGGTTGGTCGAAGGTCGGGATCAAGAGTGACGTTGTGCAGTAATGTCATGAGTCGGTCGAGGTCAGAGTGACGTCGTGCAGTAATGTCACGAGTCGGTCAGGGTCAGAGTGATGTCGTACAGCGATGTTACAAGTTAGTCGAGGAGTGACGTTGTGCAGTAATGTCACGAGTCGAGTCAGAGAAAGAACAGTGGAATGCTGTTTGTTCGAGTAAGCATTGAGTCAATAGTCTCAACGATGACTAGATCAAGAACTCCACTCGAAGTGTGGTGAAGACTTCTAACGGAGGAGGTGAGACTTTGAAAGGAAAAGGAGGAGTTTATTAGACTTGGACTAGATTACAGGATGTACACCTAGGAGATCGAAGCTAAGGTATTACAGCGTGATTGCAGGGTTTATATAGATATTGCCAATGCACACAGACCAAGATGGAAAAGGGAATTCTGCAGGGAGAAGTCTGAATAAGCGACTGCAGAATGGAACATCGTGGAACGATGAAGAACAACGTTGTACACATGATCAAAGATAAGAAGATAAGAGACTCGGAACTTAGCAGGTGGCACAGCTAAGTGGTGCAGAATAGTCCGAGACGAGTAAGGGTTAGCATAGCTAGTCGGTGAGGACTAGTTAAGACAAGAGAAAAGAGTAAAGAAAAGAATAAATCGTAATATTACCCCCCTGTTATGTTCCAAACTCCTGTTGGAACTACTCTTTAAAGATCTAAATAGGCTCCCCCTGGAGATCCAGTGATGTTGGCCCAAGCGGTAGAGTCGTATTCATCGTTGTAGTCAGGGGGCGAGGGAGACCTCGGTGGAGAAGGAGAACGAGGGACAGGACGACGTGGAGTATGTCATGTATGAGGTTGGGTTGGAGGAGGAACTGGAATGGATTCGACGAAATTAACAGATCTGGTACCGTGACCAGAAAACGAAGAGGATACCTGAGAGGATCGGGTGTAACAAGATGAGGAGGACGGGGTCGGAGAGGTTGGAGCGGCAGGGGTAGACCTTCTTTTAAGAGGGCAAGCGGCTTGCGAATGATCTGGTGCAAAATGGAGACAGAGGGGGCAGCAGTAGAAACAACAGTCACGTTGAAAGTGACCTAAATGATGACAGTGGTGGTATGCTTCAGCGAAGTGAGGATGGGTGGACGGGAGCACAATACTTCCATCTCCTCCGGTCCAATAATGGTCCATGCATTCTGCATAGGCAAGTTCAGCTGGTTCGAGAGCTGAAGAGGACACGGACGGGGTTGACAGAACAGTTGGGACAAGAAGGGAGGAGAGAGGGATGAACGGCAGAGGTGCTCTTGTTCATTGAGCTGCCGAAGGTAGCAGTCGAGGTCTTCGAGGAAGTCGAAGAAACCATCTGATGGGAAAGCATGTTTATGGAGTCATTAAGCTGCTTGATGACATCTCTGATAACGGATTTAAAGAAGTCAAATTGTGGATTGGAGGAATAATGGTTGGCTAGGAGTTCTAGCCGGCCGACTTGGTGAGCAGCCATGTAAACAGCGAGAAGGGGGGACCCCATGTCAAGATGAGCATTGATAGGAACTGTGAGGTGTGAGTCCCTAAAGTAGGAATGGAGGCGGTAGATCTGATTGTTGTCTAGGAAGTCATCGACCAGATGGTGGGCAAAGAGTAGGACATCCACAGATACAACTGGGACGGCAGGAGCACGAACAAATACTTGCGAGGCCTGGGCAGTAGGGGGGAGGTGTTCATTAGTAGCGAGAGTAGTTCTGCTAGGAGGCGGAGGGGTGTCTACAGTAACAACAGAAGATTCAGTAACTAATACAGTGTCAGAAGAGAGGAAAGAAGACTTATAGAGGTTTGACATGGAAGACATTGTTTTGTTTTTAACGACGACAGTTTTTGTTTCTTGTGGAGGGGGTTGAAGAGGAAGGGGGAGAGGAAGGAAAGGTGGAAGAACGAAGTTTCTTATACTCGTTTAGAGTAGACTGTGTATTTTTGAGATTCCGCTCAGGAACCCATGAGTCTTCTTCAGCCAACTATCCTTTCCATCGGATCAGGTAGTAGTGGGAGGACGGAGTTCCATGGTGGCATAATATCTGTTCAATTTCATATTCTTCTTTGCCATCAACCAGGTCAGGAGGTGGTGCAGGGAAGATTTTTCCATGGATGGGGTTTTTGTGATAGGGTGATAAGAGGGAAGCATGAAACACAGGGTGGATTTTCCATGTCTGTGGGAGTCGGAGTTGGTAAATGATAGGCGATAAGACCTTTGTGATTGTAAAGGGGCCTTCTCACTTTGGGGCTAATTTTGGATGGACGACATGGTGTTTCAGGTTGCGAGCTTCTAGCCACACCTTATCACCTTTCTGGAAAGGGGAGAATGGTTTTTGGAAATGAGAAGCCATTACTTGCCTAGCAAGCTCATGTGCGGCAAGGGCTTCATTTCAGGCAGCAGTGAGAGAGCGTATCCGTTCTTTGACGGCAGGGAGGTTTGACGAGGCAATGACATCGGGAAGGGCACGGGGTTCATATCCCATCATCAGGAAGAATGGGGATTTGCCAGTGACTGAGTGTGGATGGTGGTTATGCATGAATTCAGTGTGGGTAATCGAGTCAGACCATGTGGTAGGGTTATTTCCGCAGTAGATACGTAGATAGGTCTCAATTTCCTGATTAACCTGTTCAGTTTCACTGTTGGTTTGAGGGTGATAAGCCGTGGAGAGGGAGAGATCATAACCAAGGATCCTCCTGAGTTCTTTTGCAAAAGCAGAGGCAAATTGAGGACCTCTGTCAGAAATGATTTTGTCGTAGAGGCTGAAGCATGAGTAGACTTTCATGAAGAAAAGTGAGGCTACTCCTTCAGCAGTACAGGTTTTCTTTGTTGGGCATAAAATTACCCCCTTAGTAAGTGGATGATCATACCAAGGTATTCGACTTTCTTGGTAGCGAAGTTACACTTAGAGAGTTTCAAGTGTAGATCAAGTTCTTGCATCCATTGAAGAACACGTTTTGTGCATTCCTCGTGGGTTGCTTGGTCAGGAGAGAAGATCAGGAGGTTGTCCATGTAGATGACGAGCCATCCTTCAGCGATCATGTCTCAGAACGAATCATTCATGAAACGTTGGAATGTGGCTGGGAATTCGTGAGACTGAAGAACATGACCGTAGGTTCGAAGAGGCTGCGATGCATGATGAAGGCAGCTTTCCATTGGTGTCTGTCTTTGATGCGGACATTGTTGTAATCCCATCGAACGTCGAACTTGGTGAAGACTTTTGCATCTTTGAGTTTGTCGACAAGGTCGGAGATAAGAGGAAGGGGGTAAGCGTCATGGATAGTGTGTTTGTTAAGATAGTCTTGGCAGGGGCGAAGACTGCCATCTTTCTTTTTGACGAAGAAATAGGGAGATGCTTGGGGAGAGTTGAAAGGACGGATCTTCCCAGAAGCGAGATTTTCATCGATGAAGGCATCCGCCGCCTTCTTTTCTTTGGGAATGAGGGGATAAATTTTCCCAATCTTGGGTTTGAACGACTCATCGAGGTTGATCTCGTGGTCATAGGGTTGAGAAGGAGGGACGTGTTTGGTAGCTTCCTTCGAGAAGACGGAAGCATATTCTTGGTATTCAGGGGGGAGGACGGTTTCCTTCTTATTCTTGTCGGCTTCTCTGGCTAACTCCATGGCAGAAGTTACTTTGGTGATGGATGTTAGTTTGGCTGGTCTTTCGCTGAGAGGGGAGAAGTAGGTGCCGAATTGTACGATCCGGCTACAGGTGTAAACGTCATGGGCCCGTTGGACGTATTCATTTTCGGACTCGTGTCCAATAAACTTTTTGAGGTGGTCAGCAGCGGCTGCTTTGATCATAGTATGTCGAGGAGGGGGGCAACGTTGGTTCAGGAGTGTGTCATTGGAAAGAGCATTGGATGCATATGATTGATAGAGTCTTTTGGATTCATCTGCAGACTCGTCGATCGTCAGGGTATTTGATTTCCAGTCAACAATAGGGTTGGCTTTCTTCAGCCAGGAGAGTCCGAGGATGACGTTCTCGGTTCCGCAGTCCATGACATAGAAGGTCACCTTTGGGGCTATTCCTTCGATGTTAAGGTAAAGGTCAGAAGTAAAATGAATCTGGCCTTTCTTGTTTATTGTTTGGTCGACATTTTGGATGGAAATCGGTGAGGGTAAACGAGTGGTGGGTAGACAGTTTCTTCAGACAAATCTGAAGTCGATGCAGGAGATGTCGGCACCACTGTCAACTAGGGCGTGGGTATCGATGACTTTCATAATGTGCGAGGGGTCAATGACTTGTATTGGAATCTGAAGAGATTTGCTTTTCAAGGATACAAGTACAGGAGCGCATGTAAGAGAGGGGGAAGAGGAGGGTACTCACATCAATTGAGGCCTCTGTTCTAAAAACCCTGTTTGAATTGGACACATCCTACTGTGTCCTCTTCTTCTTCACAATTTTCCAACTTTGGAAGGTCAGGAAGATCCTTTTTGTCTTTCTTTGCCTTTTGGATACTCTTTTCAGTTTTTGTCAGCCAGGAAGAGTTCAAGAATTGAACTTTGCAGTCCCAAGATGAGTGTCCTTTTGACGACATTTGAAACATCATCCTTCCTTGGCGAACCGAATCCGTTCTTCTTCAGTCAACCTTTTCGGCTTAGGAATACAGATGGCATCAATGTCCATGCCATTGGGATCTTTTTCTTTGATATGAGAGTGAGAGAAGAAGTGGGGGGTCGAGGAAGGGTTTCTGTGCATGGCACGTATCAGGTTGGATTGGTCGGCACCTTGTTTGAAGACCATGGCCTTCTTGTACCAATCGGTAACTTTTGTTGGTATGGTTTCCATGGCTAGGATTTGTTTCATGAGGTTTTCAGGGATGCTGGCAGAGAAGTAGTTGATGAGGATGAGTTCCTTAGTGATGCTGCTAACTACGACCTGGTTTTTGAATTCGGTGATGTACTCAGAGAGTACCTTCCGATCTTTGATCCGAGTAGTAGCCAGCCAAGTTATTGTGTCAGTCTTGGTGCTGGTGTGATCAAAGGTGTCAAGGAATTTGGACTTGAAGTCCATCATAGTTCCAAACAAGTTGTTGTCTAGGGCAGCCGCCCGAAAAGTAGATGCCCATGTATAGGCGGCGCCTTTCTTCATGTAGAAGAGTGCGAAAGTGACTCTCTTTGCGTTTGTGTTGTAGACATCCTTGTTGGTCAAGAGATAGGTGTGTACAGCGTTTAGCCAAGATTTGGTGTTTTTCGGGTTTCCATCATACTCCTCAGGAGAGCTGATGCGGAGTTCGGCATGTTTGGTAAATGACATGGCGAGAGGGGTTGGAGTAGGTGGTCTGATGTTTGGGTATGGAAGTGCTGTAGCAAGAGATGTTTGCCTCAAGATAGAGGGCAGAGATGGTGGTGTTGGTGGTCTGGGTAAGGTTAGCGACGCTGAGAAGTCGTGCGCTAATGTCTGGACGGTTTCCTTGTCAGTAGGAGATGCAAGGTGAAGATCTTCACTTTCAGAAGAGGTGGGCGAAGAGTTCGAGGGTTCAGGAGAGAGTGACGACTCTAGGTTGCGGTATCAAGCATACCATGGGGCAGGGATGGGGGTCAAGGGATGGTCAGGTCAACTGCATCTGTTCGAGGAAGAAATAGTGGCATACTACACAATGGTAGGCCTTCAGGAAGCTTCGATCTTTGTTATGCTTGGCCCGGGTAAGGATGAGCATAGCCTAGGTTGGTCAAAGGTCAGGGTCGAGAGTGACATCGTGCAGTAATGTCACGAGTTGGTCAGGGTCAGAGTGACGTCATACAGTGATGTTACAAGTCGGTCGAGGAGTGATGTTGTGCAGTAATGTCATGAGTCGAGTCAGAGAAAGAACAGTGGAATGCTGTTCGTTCGAGTAAGCATTGAGTCAATAGTCTCAATGACAACTAGATCAAGAACACCACTCGAAGTGTGGTGAAGACTTGTAATGGAGGAGGTGAGACTTTGAAAGGAAAAGGAGGAGTTTATTAGACTTGGACTAGGTTACAGGATGTACACCTAGGAGATCAAAGCTAAGGTATTACAGCGTGATCGCAGGGTTTATATAGATATTGCCAATGCACACAGACCAAGATGGAAAAGGGAATTCTGCAGGGAGAAGTCTGAATAAGCGACTGCAGAATGGAACATCATGGAACGACGAAGAACAACGTTGTACACATGATCAAAGATAAGAAGATAAGAGACTCGGGACTTAGCGGGTGGCACAGCTAAGTGGTGCAGAATAGTCCGAGACAAGTAAGGGTTAGCATAGCTAGTCGGTGAGGACTGGTTAAGACAAGAGAAAAGAGTAAAGAAAAGAATAAATCATAACACTTTCTGGATAAAGGCGTCTATAAGTGCCTTGTTACTTTTGTCATTGTAAGCAAGGGCATTCACTTGTCTAGCAGGCTTCCTTCCGAATATGAAATTAAGGGATTCTTGTACCATGCCAACTCTTCAGACTTCTTCCATGTAGTCTGAGATATTAGTTTTATGCTTGCCTTCCTTAATGATCTGTGCAATGATGGAAGGGCAAGCGTTCTTTTCTACAATATTGATTGTATGACCACTTTCAAGTTGAGCAAGGAGATAGAGTGACTCGAACTTTACAATTCATGAATCTATACTCAGTTCTCCTTGTTTGAGTTTCTCAAGTTCACAGATGGCCCAATCTTTTTGGTTGGAGGAATGAAACATAGCTGGAAGCTCTACTTCTAGCATGTCCCATTGATAGGAAGGATCTCTGGATAGGCATACTTCTGAGAAGCATCCAGCTAGTGGACCTTTCATCCTAGACTACTGCATCTTGAGATCCAGGGGCAATAAGGTGGGAATTGACTTTGAGCCATTCTCTGATTTTGGCCCACCATTCTTCAAACTTAGTACATGATCCATCATATTCACTGGAATTGGCAAAGATCTCTACTTTGTGTGAGAAACCTCTGGATCCAGATGATGGTGGAGTGTCAGTCTGTCTTGCTTCTGCAACTGTAAGTCAATCTTGAAGCACTTCAACTTCTCTCTTTAAATCCTCATTCTTATTTCCAAGTCTAGTAAGGGCTCTATTGGTTTTAGACATTGCTTCCTCCATTCTGCTAAATTCTCAAGCTATGGCAAGAGCCTTTTCATTCCAATCCATTTCATCATTGTTCAAGATAGAGATAACAATATGATAGCTTTATAGAGATTTTCTGAGTTTAGGATTTTTGATAGCTTTTCTCAGTTTTCTACACTTCTTGAGTAAACAATGCTTTTGGATTACTTCGTTCTGGATAGCAAGACAATCAATGTGATGCTGAAAGTGAAACCTTTGATCAGGGGTAAGATTCAGATGTTGATCTACATTAGCCAAATCAAGTGTCAGTTATGGGATTAGATCAGTCAGCTAACTTAGATCTGTCATCAAGAAGAAGATCTGGATGTAAACCATTGGTTGGTACTGGGATGTGGTGATTACAGAGATTGCCTCTGTGGGAGTGAGGGCTAGTAGGGTGAGATGCAATGGTGGCTTCAGATTCTACCTCAATAATTTGATCTCTGGTTCTGTCCCTACACAAGTTATTTGATCTTTCAATTCTCCTTATTGCAGATCTAACATGTTCTCTGATTTCAAGAGGATTAGGTAAGGGGATTACTGATTCTGGGTTAAGGGGTCTTATGGGTTTCTAATATGCCAGCGGGTTCTACTTGCTTAGATCAGCCCAAGTGATTGGATGTGAAACAATGTATTCAATATGGACTAGGCGCCTAAGTGTGAAGTGAGGTCATAGAGTGGTAAGGCTATGAGGAGCGCTACTAGAAGGAGGGGGAGTGCGAGATCTCTCTCTAGATGGAGAGTTCTCCTGTAGGTAATCGTTTGCCTCAAGAATGAACCTCTGAGCCTGGTCAATCTTTCTTGAACCTGGGGCCTGCTGTATCCCAAGCTGAATTCCCTCTTGAATAAGCTCACTGGCAGAGCATCATGGTGGATTCTGACTATATAAACTGCTATGGCCGCTACTCTGAGGTTGTTCTCCAGCTTGACTTAATCAGGCAACTAGAGTTCTATATATGAGTTGCCAATCTACTGGCTTCTCTAATTCTGGTTCACTATAGATGGGAGTGGATGGGCAATAATGGGGGG
>JBBPTC010000123.1:0-23086 GCA_038093955.1 Boletus albobrunnescens
TCATGATGAGTCATCTGTGGCTGTGCTTGATCATGTGATCCGGTCATGTGATCTGTGGCTGTGCAAGAAAGGGAAAACCATAGGAAAAGTGGAAAAATAATAGGGGGCATACCAAGCGTCTGTTACATCCGCTCCTTTTGAGCGGAATCAGCGGAATATGGAACACCTTTGGGATTCCGATTCCTTTTGTAGACACGGAGCTCCATCTCCATATTCCCTTTCTCAGCACACAGCCACACCCTCGTACTAGTATTTATACCCAATGCCCTTGTACTATAACACTCAAGCTAGTTCTATGCAATCAAGTGTAGTTTCTATGTGATCCCCAGACAGCCTTGAGAAGTGACCTCGTGTCTGCTTGAGTCTCTCTACAAGTCAGAGGTGTCCCTGTGGCTGCTGACTTTGGAATTATCTGATTCTCTTGGAATCATCAAAATATCGAAACTACGCTACCGCGTTACAACTATTGTGGACCACTCTACCATTAGTAATGGCCACCTCACAACTTGTTCCAACACTTTTTAATTCTTTGATGATTATCTAACCTTTATTTCCATTACTAATCTAAACTAGAAGATATGTTATATAGAGAATGAAAGGGCTGAAAGTGTTTTCTAGGCCACCAAAACTCTCTAGGACATCAATAAGTAATCAAAATTCTCAAACAAATTGATTTTTTTTGAAATGGATTAGAATAAGGCCTGTACTAAGCTCAATTTATTCTCTTTTCAATAGATATTATTGAATAAAAAACATGAATCATATATTGTGTGACTAGAATCAAGCTGAAATGACTGGAACAATGTTCATTTGATTAGACAAGACTAAAATTCATTGCTTATAATTATATAATAAGGAAATAATAAACCAATATGAAATATATGCTTTTTGTTACGCTTGGCCTGGGTAAGGACGAGTGTAGCCTAGGTGGGTCGAAGAACAGAGACAAGAAAGTACTTCATAAAGATGACGAGAGTATGAGCAAGGACAAGAGAGTACTTTGTATAGGCGACAAGAGTACACAAGGACTACTTCTGGTTGTGAAGTAGGACAAGATCAAGAGAGAGCATTGAGTCAATAGTCTCAACAATGACTAGTTCAAGAACACTGCTCAAAGTGTGGTGAAGACTTATAACAAGAAATGAGCTTTCAAAAGCAGAATAGTATTTCAGAGACTAGGTTACAGGTGTAGACCTAGGAGATCGAAGCTAGAGAACTATAGTACAATCGTGAGGGTTTATATAGGAATTGCCAATGTGCACAGACCAGGACGAGAAAGGAAATTCCACAGTAAGAAGTCTGAATAAGCAACTGCGGAATGGAAGGTTGTAGAATGACAAAGAACAATGATGTACATGTGATCAGAAATAAGGAGATAAGAGATTCGGGACTTAGTGGATGGCACGGCTAAGTGGCGCAGAATAGTCCAAGATAAGACATGGTTAATATAGTTAGTCAGTGAGGACTATTCAAGACAAAAGAAAAGAAGAAATCATAACACTTTTGATTTATAAAGGAAAATATACTTTTGGTTTATCAAAAGTCTTATATTAATCTATTTCAAGAAGAATCAATTTGTTTGAGAATTTTAGTTACTTATTGATATCCTAAAGAGTTTTGGTGGCCTAGAAAACACTTTCAGCCCTTTTATTCTCTATATAACATATCTTCTAGTTTAAATTAGTAATAGAAATAAAGATTAGATAATCATCAAAGAATTAAAAAGTGTTGGAACAAGTTGTGAGGTGGCCATTACTAATGGTGGAGTGGTCCACAATAGTTGCAAACAAGATTTCATATGTGGGTTAAGCCAAATTCAAGTTAGCTTCAATTTATTTAATTTGATTAGTATAGAAGAATTTCAAAAGCTAGAAGTGAAGACACTGGTGGTAGATTTCATGGTAAGATACATATATGATATAGGAAGTGCTTAGAGCAAAACAAGGCTCTCACAAACACTAATAATATCCAAATACTCTATGCAATTTCAAAAGCTCAAAAACTTATTATAGTTTTCATCTGACTTGCAGTCAGACCTCTAATCTTGCTCTGCAGAGCTCAAACCTTTTCCTTCACATGATGAATCACCCACATGACACCATCATTGTTTCCTCTGGAGTTGCCACTACTCCAGCATACCCAGTATCTAAGCTCACAGCTTATTTCCTCGCTTACAATAGAGGACCCTTGTCCATATTGCTTATCTTTATCTCACATATGCCAGAGCATATTACCTTGCCTACAGAACCACCCATACATCCAAGAGCTGCCACTGCCCTTGAGATCCAGATCACATCACCTCATAGCTCCCCACTTACAGCCTCATAGATGACCAACAAAATACATAGCCTCACAGCTCTCTATCACCACACATAGCCTCACAGATGCCTGACAGGATACATAGCCTCATGGCTTTCCATCTCTTAATCAGAATACACAGCATCATAGAACTCTGTCTTTTCTTATGAAAGACATGACATATGATAGAACTCTGATGGAGTTCCTTTCAACCTTTTTACAGCCAATATGGAGCTCCTATAGGACTCCATTGATTCCTCTTATCTTATATGGCTGGATCCTACATGGACCAGCATGACCTTATCAGGAGGCATTGCCACTACCTCAATAGTATATATACTAGACCCTTGTAGATGCTCAAGCCCTAAGCTTGATCTATGTGAGCTATAGTGTAATATCCTTGACATAAGTCCTAGGCCCTGGAACCTAGGCCTAGGCAACTAGTTGAATACCATCTCATTGCTATCATCATATGGCTTACAGTATTCTTAACATCATCTTTTGCTAAGCTTTCTCTGCTGTCACCTATATAGAAGAAACCTATCCAAGTCCAAGCCCTCAGACAATAGCTGCTCTAACTCACAGGCGCATACTCATGTATGTTTATGTTCTGCTTACACTATCACATTATTTGTAATCACCACTGTTACAAAACTCTTTTCATAACATTGCTGTTTTAAAATAATTATATCTCTATGGTATGTGAACCAAATCACATGACCTAGGGAGCAATTGTGTAGCCAAGAGTAAGTACTATTTATAATTCCACCAAAGCTAAGCGAAATTCCCACACTATCTGACAGTATATTAAGTATATTGCAAATAAAGCCAATATGGAAAGAATTTTTGAGGTTACTGTATCTTATCTAGATGCTTCTTCAAAAGTCTGGAAGCATGCTGAGAGAGAGCAGTTATTGTCAGAATAAGAATAGGGGTATAATAATAAATGATATCTATTGAGAAAGCACTTAGTCATCATATATGAACAATAGACTATATATGGTATTTATCTATTAAGAAAACACTATGTATAGGTTAGTTTGAGTAGATAAAGAACAATTTAATATAGCTCACCTCAGTCATCATATGTGAACAACAGACTGAGGTGTTTCAATGAAGTGAGAGATATTATATATGATATAGATTATATAGGAGTAAAAAGAAGATAAAGGATTTTATAAAGATCTAAGCATAGGATTGGGTGAAATATTAAATATGCAGGGAAAAACAATGTACTCATATAGCAAATGATATATGTGAAGAATATAGTATATGCCACCATGTGTGTGCTGGTGATTCAATTGGCCCAATGGTGGCTGTATATACAATTGCTTATTTTAACACTTTTCTTCAAATTGTGCACAATTTGAGTTTGGCCACAAAAAGCTTGACATTAGGAGATGGGAGCACCTTCATGAGGGTGTTAGCAACCATGTTGTTTGTAGAACAAAACATGAGGCAAATCTTGCCCTTATCTATAATCCAATGGATGAAGTGAAAGCATATGTTAATGTATTTGGTACACATATGGTATTGATAGTCTTTTATGAATGTAATGGTGGATTGGTTGTCTAAGAAAAGTGTGATTGGCACATTGAGGGGAGTGAGAACTTCACTGATGAATAAGCACAGCCACAGTACTTCTTTTGTGGTATGTATTGCAGCAATATATTTGCTCTTTGTTGTAGAGAGTAAAACAATTTCTTGTTTCTTCAATGCCCAGGAGATGATGCTACCATTGATTAGCTAGAGATGGCTTTGTAATCCTTGGCCATACTGCCATCTATATCTATGTACTCTTCTAATAGCTTTTCTATCCCTTTATATATTAGGCATAAATTCTGGGTTTCAATTAGGTATTTGTAAATATAATGTATAGCCTCCTAATGAGGCATTCCAGGATTGCTCAAGAAGCACAAGACAGTTGATACAGTATAAAAGATATTGGAGCACATACCAAATACAGTGTATATAAGTGAACCAATAGCTTTTCAATATAGAATGGGCTGCATGGTGGCATATTCAGCATCTATTGAGGGGAACTGAGTGTCTGTTAATTTAACATGGGGCTCTATGGGTAACAAAATTGGCATGAGTTCATTGAAGCTAAAATGGCAAATAATCAACTTTAAATATAATTGTTATAAGAGAGCAATTGTACACTTCTTGTGATTTCATATGATCTCAATACTAAGTAGCCAGTATAGTTTGCCAAAATCCATGATTTCAATGTGCTTTCTAATTTGTGCCTTGAGCTTGATGATAAGCATAAGGATGAATATAGCAATTGTGCAGTCATCAACATGTACAACAACAATAATAATGGTTTTGTTGTTTTATTTAATAAATATGGCTTGGTTGACTTTGCACTGCTTGAATCCAAGATGTTTGATAAGGATCTTGATAAGTTTTTGATACCAATAATGACCACTTTGTTTTAGTCCATAGAATATTTTGCATAGATGGCATATATGACATGGATAAGCTAGGTTAGCATATCTAGGCAGTTGTTGCATATAGATGTTTTTATTATTGTTTAGCTTATTGTTGAGATATATACCTTTGATATTGATTTGATGGAGTTCAAGATCAAGGCAGGTGGCTAGGACAAGAATGGTTTCAATGTATGTGAGTTTGGTGACTAGAGCATAAATGTTATGCTTGGCCTGGGTAAGGATGAGTGTAGCCTAGGATGGGTTGAAGTCCTGGACAAAAGAGTCACTACTTGGAGAGTAGGACTGACAAGGATGACTCATGCAAGGAGTGACGAATCATTCAAGGATAAACCTAAGAAGGGTTTCAAGGAAGAAGTGTTGGATCTATAGTTCCAATGACAACTATATCAAGAACACTGCTCAAAGTGCAGTGAAGACTTATAACTGGAGGTGAGCATTCAAGAAAGCAGGAGGTATATTGCAGAGAGGGACTAGAGTACAAGTGAAGGCCACAGTACCTAGGAGATCGAAGCTAAGGAAAGGTACTGCTATCGCGAGGGTTTAAATAGATATGCCAGCTATGCATGGACCAGGATGCAAAAGGGAATTCCACAGTGAGAAGTCTGAATAAGCAACTGCAGAATAGAAGGTTATAGAATGACAAAGAACAATATTATACATGTGACACAAGATAAAAGATAACAGAACTGGGACTTAGCAAGTGGCACAACTAAGTGGCATGGGATAGTCCAAGATGAATGTAGGACGCATATCTAGTCAGTGAGGACTAGCCAGGACACAAAGAAAGAAGAAATTATAACAATAAATGTGTTACAATTTCTTCTTTTCTCATATCTTGGCTAGTCCTCACTGACTAGATATGTTTACTATATTCATCTCAGACTATCCTATGCCACTTAGCTGTGCCACTCACTAAGTCCTGAAACCTTTTATCTCTTATCTCACATCACATATACAATATTGTTCTTCATCATTCTACAACCTTCCATTTCATAGTCACTTATTTAGACTTCTCACTGTGGAATTCCCTTTCTTGTCCTGGTCCATGTGCAGTTGGTATACATATTTAAACCTTTGCATTAGCAGCACTTCTCCTTAGCTTCGATCTCCTAGGCTCCTAGGTCATATCTTGTAAACCTAGTACTTCTCCACAATTTTATCTGCTTTCTCAAATGCTCAATTCCTATTATAAGTCTTCACTGTACTTTGAGTATTGTTCTTGATATAGTTGTTGTTAAAACTAGTGATTCAATACTTCTTCTTGAAACTCTCTCAAATTTATCTTTGTCCAATTCATTGCTTTTTACATGAGTCATCTTTGTCTGTTCTACTCTCCAAAGTAGCAACATCATCATCCAGTTCTTTGACCATTTCTAGGCTGTGCTCATCCTTACCCAGGCCAAGCATAACAAGTGTTGAAGTAATTGACATCTAATATATGTGAAAAACCTTAAATAATAATGTACACTTTATGTCTGATAATATTCTTCATTGCATTTTTCTTTGTATAAAATACTCACTTCAATCCAATAATGTTGGTACTAGCCAGTAGGTCAGTAAGTACCCAGATACTAGTCTTCTTGAGCATTGCAAGTTCTTTGCATATACCTTGCTTCTATTGTAGCCAATTAGAGCAATGTTTGACATTGACAAGTAATATGGATTCAAGTGCTTTGGCCTTAGCGATGGTCTTGTTTAGAGCAAGAATAAGTTCAACATCATCATTATGGTCAACTGTGGCAAGCATTTGGTTGGCTATTCTCTCCTTTTCAAATATGGCAGGGCTATTATTAGATTTAGGGGCATCAACATTTGGATTGGGAAGTTGGATGCTATAAGATGGAATATGATAAATGGCCTTGCCTTTGATAATGTCAAGCATATGCTGGTTGGACTAACAGATTTATTTTGGTTGGAATATAGTGATGAAACTAGGAATGAAAACATGTAAAGTGGTGGTGGCTTGATGCTGTGGTGCTGATAAGCCACATTTTGTAATTGTGGTGGCTCAAGATTGGGGTGTGTTTACATATACTAGTATGGCATTGCTTAGGTAAGTTATCTCTTCCTCCTCTTTGGTGTTGCATTGCATAGGTTTCTAGTAAATGTTGTATTCAACAGTAATAATTCATTTCATTGGCCAATATACATAGTGAGCATTCTCTGATTTGTCATCAATGCTCATCCATCTGACTTTGTCAACCTACCAATCCAGCTTGCTCTCTCACTTGGTTTTCACATATACCTCAGATCCTCTCTTATAGATATATATAGCTCAAATTAGGTTTCTTTTCAAATATGACCTTGTATAATGTTAGTCCATCAAGGATTTAGGTAGGTGTCCTATTTTTTAGTCATATAATATGTCATACAATCTCTTCCCATAGGAATTTTAGCAGTCTGCTTGTATAAAGCAATGTGTGAACATATTTAAGGATGATATGATTTAGATGTTCCACAATACCATTGTACTAGAATATATCATATGTAGTAAGTTGCCATGCTATTCCTTGATGTTGTAGGTATAGGATAAATTCATTTCCTAGGTATTTATTCTCATGATTCAAGTAAAGCATGTGGATTTTTACTATGAGTTGGTAATCAAGCTAGGTCTTGAATTGCTGATAGGTGGAAAATGTTTCATTTTTCTAGCAAAGCATACTCATATATATTAGACATGAGTGATCATTTGTGAAGGTAATGTAATATCATTTTCCTTTTAGCATTGCTACTAGCACTGATTTCTAGATATCTGTCCATATAAGTATATCTACCTTGGTGCTTTGTTCATCTTCACAGGTCTTGGCTATCAGCTTGTGCACTGCCTTTACATAAATGTAGGACTTGCAAAAGGTGCCCTTATCTTTAGTTTCATCAAACCATAACCTGCTAACTAGCCTATTTTCAACAAGATATAATACAATAGAAGGTGTAATATGCCCATAATATCAGTATAACTCCATTATAGTTACTGTTTTGCTAGTGGTGTTTGTAGCTTCATTTTCATATATGATATAATATAGTCCCTTTGTAGTGCATGGTATGCATCCAATTATTTTTCCATTTGATGCTCTGATGGTGCAGAATTCTTTTGCAAATATTGTTAAAAGCCCAAGCTCATCAAGATGACTAGTGGATGAAATCCCAAGAAGCCACTGGGAGAGCTTTAATTATGCACTTGTGAGAGTGGCAAGTATGCTTGTATTTAGCAGATGAAGTGGAAGTCTTCTTTTTGAACATCTCTTTGATGGTTATCATAGTAGTGGCAAAATCATAGTCCATCTGCATATCTGGTATATTAGAAGTGAATAATGAAAATCCAAAGGCTTCCACATCATAAATCCAATACTTGAGTGGGATAGGACACACTGGAGAAGTAGAAAGAGAGGACATGGGGGAGGTATGAAAAAAGGGGCTGGTGAGGGGAATTATTGTGTCAAGACCTCTGATGTTCTTCATATTTGGAGTGATTTTAAGCCATTTGGCAAGAGAAAATACTTTTTTGATGGGGGAATCAAAGAAAAGGCCTTGTTCACCTTGATATAGAGAAGGCATGCAATATATCAGAAGATGAGGGTCAACTATGAAAAAAGGTGTTGAAAGCGGATTGATATATAAAGAATTGCCTAATACTCATAAGGTAGATTAGAATTGTCTTCTGGTGGATTAGATGGAAATGGTAATTCTGATTGAGATGCCATAGTAATACAAATAGTGGAACAAGATATATTAGAACTCAGATAGCTGAGTTCAAATTTATATAGTACATAGCTATGACATGGGAGCCATTTACTACATATAGTAAGCTATACTAAATACTACTTTTGTAGGCAATTGAAAGCTATACTAAGATGCTCATTCAATAGAAGGAACCATGGTGTCCAGGAAATGAATTGAAGGGGCAATCATGATGGAGGCAATGTGGATATGATTGTTGGACTTCATTTTCTTGTTTCAATATGTTTTTTTTTTTTTTTAGAGGTACTAGCCTTTTTTTGTTGCTGCTGCTGCTTGTTAGGCTGTTGCTGCAAGATAGAAGGTTGCTGCTACTGCTGGAAAGTATAATACAGAAATATAGTTCTTTGTAACAAAAAAGCAAGGAGCTGGATTGTTACTGAGTTGGCAGCAACAAAGCACATTTCCAACAATATTGGAGCTCAAGCAGATACTAGGTTATCTCTCAAGTCTGGTCTGGGATCACGTAAAAACTACACTGGTATTGTATAGAACTAGCTTAGAGTATAGCAAGAGCAAACACTAGCTTATATACAAAATATGAGAGCAGATAGTGCAAGTGAAAGAGGTATTAGAACAAGTGGAAGCCCATAGGCCTTTTATACTCCTTGTCTGTATCCAGTGAGATGGAAGCCCACAGGCCTTTCATTGGAATCCCACAGGATTGGAACTTCATATGATCTGCTATCAGAAATGGGCTGTATCCCTTAAAGGAGTAAGTGGAGAAGCATCAGTAATCTAGCTAAAAGAAACTCATGGAGTTCTATACATTATCTTTCTGAATTAGAAAAAAGTGGGAAGCTATCAAGACATTGGGCTCCTATATACTAGAAAGGTAAGTTCAAACCAATACAATAGTGACCTAGATAAAGCCCTGGCATACACTATTCTATTATAGCCCATCATACTAAGGTGCTATATCTGTTTAACTATACAGTAAGAAAGACATAGATAAACAAGTGGTTAACATGCAGACCTCCAAGGATTGTTCCAAGCAGGTGACAGCTTGGAGGCAAAGCAAAGTGGAGTCAATTTATAACTATTACAATTTCTATTTTCTTTTCTTTCATTTTGAATAAAGTTCTTGCTAATCATTTATACTTACCTCAGACTACTCCATGCCACTTAGCTATGCCACTTACTAAGTTCTGAAACCCTTATCTTGATCATGTGTGCATCATTGTTTTTCATTGTTTCACAATGTTCTATTTCACAGTTGCTTATTCAGACTTCTTACTGTGGAATTCCCTTTATCATCCTGGTTCATGTACAGCTGGCATAACTATTTAAACCCTTGCATTAGCAATACTTTTCCTTAGCTTCAATCTTCTAAGTCACTTCCTGTAATCTAGTACTCTCTCTACAATACCATTGCTTTCTTGAAGTCTCACCTCTTGTTATAAGTATTCACTGCACTTTGTGTAATGTGGAAGCATAGTTCCCATGGTTTCAATGGTTCAGAGAGAATCCAATGGTTCCGCAGTCAGCAGTCACAAGGACACCTCTGACTCTAAGAGAGACTCGAGCAGACACTAGGTCACTTCTCAAGGCTATCTGGGATCGCATAGAAACTACACTGGATTGTATAGAACTAGCTTAGGGTCTATAGTACAAGGGCGTTTGGTATAAATACTAGTACAAGGGTGTGGCTGTGTGCCAAGAAAGGGAATATGGAGATGGAGCTCCGTATCTACAAAAGGAATCGGAATCCCAAGGGCATTCCGCATTCCACTAATTCCGCTCAAAAGGAGCGGAACTCCATTTATACTAAACGGGTCAGCACAGGTATTATCCAAAAGGAGTCCACAGGACTCCATACATGGCCTCACCGTATCTGGGTAAATAACAAGACATCTGGGTTGTGAGAGAAACCCATGAGGAGAGGAAAGACATCCGTTATTGGAGAGGAAACGAAGACACTAGGGAGAAGAAAAAGGACCCCAAGGGTGGTCCCAAGTGGGGTCTCGTTTGGAAGCATAGTGAAATGGAGAAAATGAATAGGATAAGTTCCAGGGCTCACCCTCTAACCGTAACACTTTGAGTAGTGTTTTTGATATACAGTATATATATTTCATTTTTATTTCAAATTGATTTCTTTTATAGGCCAATCTGTTATGGATAGACTTGACTTGATTTCATATGTTTTTCATGTCAAACAACAAGTTTTATTGAAGAAGATTTGTAATGGTTACTTTGGTCAGGTGGCTGGCTTTGTTTATATCTTTTTATATGAATGGTTTAGGGTTTAGGAGCCCCTATATTTCAGGCCAGTATCAGATAAGTGTCAAATAGATTTTCCCACAATAAAAAAAAAGAGGAGGGAAGGGAAGGGATATTTATATTTGATGTTATTTGTAGTATGGTTAGTTAGTAATGACAACAGAGTGAAAAAGGAAAGAAATTCACATGACTAGGAAGAAATGATACACTAAGCTACACTTGACTATACTTTGACTATACTAACTATGCTTTTGCTAATGACCAAGACAAATCACTACACTTTGCTACACTTTGACTATCAAATGACTATGCTTTTGCATGTAAATAGAGTGAGATTTTAACCAGACCCTGGTCATGACTTATCATACTAAAATGTAGGCAAAACAAGAACAAACACTGACCAAGATTAATTAGACTATACTTTAACTATACTTTGACTATACAGTCTTATAGTGGCTCAAAAAACTATCCCAATGTTTGCATGTAGTAGGTGTTCTTTGTTATATACTAGTTCCAACCCCAACCACCCTGACCCTTCAAACACTTCATTGAAGCCAACTTTGAAGCATTTTTATCAATTATAGAATAGGCTGGTGGTAGAGTAGGAGAAGATTTCTATGAAGGAGTGTCAGAAATGGATAGAAAGCATGCCTGGAAGGATTCAAGCAGTTATCAAGGCCAAAGGAGGTCATACCAAGTATTAAATACTCTATCTTGTACAAAGTCCAAAAACTATCCCAATGAGTTGTCATTTTGATATGGCTGCCATTTCACCAAATCTGAATCAAATTCTTTGATCCTTAGGCCAATAGAAAGCCAAGAGTACATACTTTATTTTATACACTCATTATGTATGGTAAGGATTAGTGGTCATATTTAGTGAGAGTTACAACCCTGACATTTTGGATATATATATATATTTTATTATATTATATTTGGTCCATATTAGTATTAGTATCTTTTCTCCATTTCATTCCATACCAGTGTTTATAGGGTACAGCCTATACCTCTCACAGCTCCAAGTTATTATACCAGCAGTAACATATCTGACTCCATCCTATAATACTTACCTTACATTTTCTATAGTAAAACCAGTTTCTTTCTGAAGTATATAAAGTGTAGAATAGATTCCCTATAATCTCAGTTCAAATATCATATTAGTTCTTCCCTCTGTTCTCCATTGAACCTTTCAGGTTCTCCCTTCAACCACTTGACTTCTCATTGTTGAACAATGAGTATAAGTTCCTTTCCATCCTTTACTCTTTATTTCCTAAAATCTTAAATCATCTTGGATTCTCAACAAGGGTGCAGTGCTCCCTCCAAGTCACTGAAGTCAAGGTCCATTTATGCAGCAACTCCAACACCTCTTGAAGTTATCCTAAAATCTTAAGTTCACCTGAACTTAATACCTTTTCATAGTCTAAAAGATATTTTTTAAGATAACTCCAAGTGTGTTCAATGGGATTAAGATCTGGAGATTGAGCAGGCCAATCCGGAAGCTTGATATCTTGTTCCTCAAATCAGATTTGGACTCTCCTGAAGTATGCTTGGGATTATTATTCTACTGAAAAATAACTTCATCATTAGGAATTTCAAATTCCTCTATGCTCTATAGCAACCTTCCTTTCAAAATTGCTACATACTGTTTAGCATCCATCCTTCCCTTAACCTCACTCAAAACCTCCACTCCATTCCATCCTATATAGTCCCAAACAATTAATAATCCTCCTTTATACTTGACTATATCTTTGACCTCTCTAAAAGTTAGCCCCTTTCTCTTCTTTTTCCACACATAATCCTATCCATCTGACCCAATTCTATTTAGTCTCATCTGACCAAACAACCCTCTTCCAATCCTCCACAGTCCAATGCTGATACTTGAGAGCAAAGACCAACCTTCTCTTTCTATAAGTAGTAAAGGAAAAAGGCTTTTTCTTCTTTATCACAGCCTTTAAATAGGCCTCCTTAAGGGTGTTCCTCACTGTTTGTGGGCAGATAGGAGTGCTAATGATGCAATTGATGAAATAATTGGCCTGAACTGCATTATTGGCCTTTCTGATAAGGATTTGCTAGATAACAATATGTACTAGGAAGAAGATTCTGTATGATTTCAGGCCAGCTTTTATTGGCAGTTATGGTCAAAAACAGATTATGCTTTCTATTTTCCCTATAAATGGTCAAAGAGTCTTGAAGTAATTGTTGTATATAGCAAGCATTACCTTTGTAAAAGGATGGAAGAACAACATGATCAACTTGATCCATATCCTAAACACCATCAAGAGTCAAACAATCTCTTAAATCCTGATACAAATCAGCTCTAAGCTTTGTTTGATTATTGGCCATCCAAGTAAAGTTATACTAATCAATTAAAGTCCAATCATCACAAACAAACTACTAGAATAGCCTTCTATTCTTAAAAAGATTGGATGACTTTATATTTGGGGGGTGTATGTACATGAAGCCGATAGGCATGCCAAAGAAGCTGGATAACTTTCTTGAAGTAATGTGAATGACCATTTTGTTGTTATAATAACATATTCAAATGCCAACCCTTTTCATCTTTTGGAAAAAAAAGAATATAATGAAGTGGAAGATATACTGGATGAAGATTGCTGATGCAACAAAGACCACCACCTTGAAATCATAGAATGTATCATGATCTACTCTGATTTGTTGAAAACCATCACCAAAAACAATAGTAACTATTTCCTTAATATAGGTTTATTATAAATACTAGAATTATTTCCTTGCCAAAGATGGATTCTTATGAGCACATTGTCATGTTGTTCTTGTGGTCTTGTCTATAAAAGTATATGAATTGATGAGATTTAGAAAATAGAAAAAATAGAAAAAAAATAGCTAATCTATTTAATTTCAAAAATTTACTTATATATGGAAGCATATGGATGATGGGCACTAAGCATGTTGTGCAAGTCCAGCATGATGGCAGGATTGAGCTGAGGGTTGTATTGCAAGCATCTATTAGTTGCCCCCTTCAAATCATAGACATAGAGCTGAGCAAAGGAAGATTGCAAATCATTTGGAGGAAGCAAGGCACCTATGAAATGATAAAGAGCATCATGACTGTGAAAAAAATAGGACCAGCACCCTGGATGGCATTATTCTCCAAATAAACTCCTATAAAAGTAAAGGCCAAGGCATTATTATATTAACAAATTTTCTTTTTAAATAGATGATAAAGAGACTTGACCCTATAAACAACACATGCTAAAACAAGGATTATGAATATCAGAGTTGGAAAGCTTTTCAGAGATAAAATGTAAAATATAACAATTGGAACATTGAATATTTATGGGACCAAGAGAGTGAATTTGAATAGGCTCAAGATATGGTCCACCACCAGGTGAAATATAAAGAGTAGGAGGAAGTAGATTATCATCATTTTCAAAATCACTAGATAATAATGAATCAGAGTAATCATAACTTGGTGGTGGTGGTGGGTTGGTGGTGGTGGTGGTGGAGGAGGAGATAAGAGTATTGGTCTAACAGGCAATCTAGAAGATAATAGAGCAAAGGAAGCACTGAAGAATCAGAGGAGTTTGAATTTAGATCTATGGGTGGTGGTATTGAAAATAATAAGTTAGAGTAATAAGAGAAAGTGAAGGAGGAGAAGAGTTGAGATCAGGATTATTATCTTGGAATTAGTTTTGTTACTGTCTCTGTTAATTCTGCTGATACTATTCTATAGATTCTTAACTATATTCTCCAAAAGAACTTATCTTAATTCATTTTGCTCCTGATTCTGCTAAAGTTATAATGCTTCTATAGTTATCTTTGATGCTTCAATTGTTGTACCATAGCCAGCCTTTGTTGCTCCAATTCCCACTAATACTATAGCTACTATCTGTTACGCTTGGCCCGGGTAGGGACGAGCGTAGCCTAGGATAGACGAAGGTCGAGGTCGGGAGTGACGTCGTACAGCGATGTTACGAGTCGGTCAGAGATGGCGTCATGCAGTAATGTCACGAGCCGGTCAGAGATGGCGTTGTGCAGTAATGTCACAAGCCGGTCGAGGTCAGAGTGACGTTGCGCAGTGATGTCGCAAGTCGGTCAGAGGTCAGAGAGTGAGTGTTGAGTCAATAGTCTCAATGACGACTAGTTCAAGAACACCGTTCAAAGTACGGTGAAGACTTTCAAGGAGGAGGTGAGACTTCGAAAGAAAAAGGGGGAGTTTATTAGACTCAGACTAGGTTACAGGGTGTACACCTAGGAGATCGAAGCTAAGGTACTACGGCGTAGTCGCAGGGTTTATATAGATACAGCCAATGCGCACGGACCAGGACAGGAAAGGGAATTCCGCAGGGAGAAGTCTGAATAAGCGACTGCGGAATGGAAGGTCGTCGAACGACGAAGAACAATGATGTACACGTGATCAGAGATAAGAAGATAAGAATCTGGGACTTAGCGGGTGGCACAGCTAAGTAGCGCGGATAAGTCCGAGACGACGCGGAATAGTCCGAGGCGAGGAAAGGTTAGCATAGCTAGTCGGCGAGGACTAGTCAAGTCAAGAGAAAAGTGTAAGGAAAAGAATAAATCGTAACACTATCAAAGAAGTAACTACTCTTGCTGTTCCTATTGAGCTTGCATTTTCATTTCCCATTGAAGCTAAGCTTATCTTTGTAGCTCCAACTATTTCTAATACTTTAATTGTTGTTAAAGCAAAGCTTGTTGTTGTTGCTCCAATTGTCTTTGATACTTCAATTGCTGCCATAACAAAGCTTGTTGATGCTTCTGCTCCATTTGTTTATAATATTGTAGATGTTGTTGAAGTAATTGCTGATTATATAGCTATAGCATATGAGAATACTCCTGAAATTCTACATTAGCTTGAGCTTGAAAAGCCAAGAACATGTTGATCACATTCAGCTTGATAATCAATAGTCCTTATTTACTTAGGAGTAGTTGAAGGAGTTGTCCTAATATATTACATTGATATTCCTATTCATTTGAAAAATAAAAATGCTTACATTTTAACCAATAGATGGATTGGTTGAGCTATAAAAAAAATCTTAATTTACAGTTATCAATACATCTTATATAGCAGCCTCTAGCACTTTGCTTAATATGTCCTCTAATATACTATGGGAATAAGCAATGTTATCTTTATTTAATATGGTGGACAACCATATGACTATATATAAGTATGTATAATTCCAAGCTTCAAGTACTTGGTAGATTCTTAAGCCATTTAACCCTGTGATCTAGATATAATCTAGGTATAAGATAAATAAGCAAAGTGGGATAATGGGCAAAGAGATATACAAAAAGTATTGAATGATGAAGTAAAGGCTGAATTCAAAACAGAATATTACAAAAAAGAAAATATACATGGCTAATAAATATCTAACATACTCAACCACTTGGAAAACATTCAACATATTAAAAAAGTTTACTTTACAATACTATTCTTTATTCATTTTTTGATTTGTTCCACTTTTCTTGCTTGTACAGCCACCATCCTAATATAGTATATAGGTAGCACTCCAAACTAGTTCTACACAATCCAATATACAAACTTGAGAAGTAACTTGTATCTGCTCTAGCTTTAAAAACTCTTTTATTGGAAGTGCTCTTGAAAGCTGCCAACTCCTCAGACCTACTTGTCATCATTCTCATCAAAAGCCACATTGTCTTGTAAACTTTGCCTTATAAATAAAATATTACAACAAATAGCTTTATTCTACTAATTATTTCTTTTTAATTTTTTTCTGGGGTACTTCACCCCCCTAACCCCCCACTTCTTTAGTTCTACTAGCATGACTCTGCTGCAATCTAATTATTGTACCATTAAATCCAAGCCATTCATATATATTTTTCTCTACTCTTTCTACTAGCAATTAAGTTTCTATAGAACACAAGGCCTAGATCTCAAGAGTTTCCTACTACATTTATCCAGACAAGACACTAGTAGTCTTGACAAGCTCAAAGACCACCATTCTTTTTCTTGATAATAAAAAAAAGAAAAGGTAAGGTTTTCATAATAAAGACATCCATTGCCTTTTCTCTTTCAAAACTAAAAGATAAATCTTTTCAATCTTTAGTTTAAAGGTTTCATTAAGATTTATTTTATAATTATACAAATAAGATAGGAGAGCATTGTCAGTTGCTTCTTTCAAGAAAACAGATGTATACTCTTGGTATTCTAAAGGAAGATTTCTTTTCTTCTTGTCTTTGTTGGCTGCTCTAGCTATGGTTTTTGTCTGACTTGCAGTCAGACCTCTAATCTTGCTCTGCAGAGCCCAAACCTTTTTTCCTCATATGACAGATCATCTATGTAATACCACAGTCATTTTCCTAGAGTCACTGCCACTCTAGGCATACCCAGTGTCTGGGCTCATAGCCCATCCCCTCGCTCATGATAGAAGACCCTTGTCCCTATCGATTACCTTACATATGCCAGACCTATCACTTCACCTATAGAACCACCCATATGCTTAGGGCTGCTACCGCCCTTGAGATCCAGATTGCATCACCTCACAGCTCCCCACTTACAGCCTCACAGATGCCCAATAGAATACACAGCCTCACAGCTCCCCATCCTCACTTACAGCCTCATGGATGTCCAATGGAATATATAGCCTTGTAGCTTCCCATCTCTCAATCAGGATGCACAGCATCACAGAACCCTGCCAGTCCTCATTGGGATAGCAGTATATATGACAGAACTCCAACAGAGTTCCTTTCACCTTCTTATAGCCAATATAGAACACCTTCGGCCTTCCATTGATTTTTCTTATCATATCTGGCTGGATCCTACATAGACCAGCATGACCTTATAGGAAGGCATAGCCACACCTCCAATAGTATATATACCAGCCACTAGATAGCCCTCAAGCCCTAAGCTTGATCTACACATCATAAGTGTAATCCTTACCATAAAGTCCTAGGCCTTGGTACACAGGCCTAAGCAACTAGTGAATATTATCATATTGTTGTCTTGACACCATCCCTTGCTATGAGCTCTCCACTGTCACCTATACAGGAGGAACCTATCCAAGTCCAAGCCCACATCAATAGCTGCTCTGACTCACAGGCATATACTCATACATATTTAATACTCTGATTATACTTCTGCATTATTTGTAACCACCACCATTACAGTTAATATTCTTGATTCCATAGTCCATGACATAGAAGATCACCTTTTGGGCTATTCCTTTCATGTTTAGGTAAAGGTCAGAAATAAAGTGGTTCTAATAGTCTGGTCTATGTTTTGAATAGAAATTGGTTTCAGTAAACAAGTGGTGGATAGGTTATGTCAGCACTACTGTCAACCAGAGCATGGGTATTGATGACTTTCATGGTATATAAGGGGTCAATTACTTGTATAGGAATCTGAATGGTTTTGGATTTCAAAAATACAAGTATAGAAGCATATATAAAAGGGGAAAAGGGTACTTATGTTGATTGAGTCCTCCATTCTAAAAATCCTTAGCAAAGCAGACACATTCTATTGTGTCCTCTTTTTCATCTTTGCAATCTTTCAACTTTGAAAGATCTTCACCATCCTCCTTAATCTTTCTTATCTTTTCCTTTGTTTTTTTTAGTTTAGAGGAAAATTTTACAGTACAGTTTGGGGTTAAATATCCCTTTTTTCTACATTTGAAACAAAGTCCTTCTTTAATGTAGCATTCTCATTCTTCGGAAATAAGCTTCTTAGGAAAGCAGATAGTATCAACATCCATAGTGTTCAGGTCTTTTTTTTGGTAGATGTTGTAGTTGACAGAAGATATCTGTTTGTCAAAAAGAAAGAGAGTAATCCATTCTAATGCATAGCTCATATGAGGTCAATTTGTTCTTCTTCTTGTTTAAAGATCATAGTCTTTTCATATTATTCTTTGATGGTCTTGGATACTTTCTCCATCACAAGGACTTGCTTGGAGATGGTAGTCAAGATGCCAGTAGAAAACCAACTGGTGAGGACAAGTTTGTCAACAATGCTGCTAATTGCAACATATATCTTGAATTTTGTGATATATTCAGCAAGGTTGTTACACTTGCTGACTCAAATGGTGGTTAGCCAGATAATGGAGTCTACCTTAGTAGTAGCATGGTCAAATGACTTAAGGAACTCTGTCTTGAAGTCATTATACTTTCTAAAGATGTTGGCCACAAATGACTTGTTGTAGAAGGTAGATGCTCAAGTATAGACAATGCCCTTCTTCATATAGAATAGGGTAAAGGGAATCCTTTTTACATCAGTGGTGTAAACATTCTTGTTAGTCATGAGATATATTTGGACAGAGTTGAGCCAGGATTTGACATTCTGGAGGTTCCCATTATACTCCTTTGGGGTTCCAATTCAAAGTTCAATAGGTTTTGAAGAGAACATGATGATTCTTTGGATAAAGGGGGTTGGAGTAGGTGGTCTGATAGATAGGTATAGGAGTGCAGTAGCAAAAGATGGTTGTCTTGAAATAGAAGGCAGAGGTGGAGAAGTAGAGAGTCTGGGCAAAGTAAGCAATGCTAAGAAATTATATGCTAAGGTCTGAGTTGTTTTCTCATCTATTGGAAAGGCAAGGTGAAGATCTCACTTTCCAAAGAAGGGGACAAAAAGTTCAAGGGTTCCAGGGAAACCAATGGTTCTTGATTGTGATAGCAAGAGTACCATAGGATAGGAGTCAGGGGGCAGTCAGGACAACCATGTCTGTTTGAGGAAAAAATAGTAGCATATTATACAATGGTAGGCTTATCTGGATAGCTTCAATCTTTTGTTATGCTTGGCTTGGGTAAGAAAGAGCATAGCCTAGGAAGAATCAAAGAATAAGGATACCACTACAGCACATTGTAGGGCAGACAAGAATAACCCATGCTGGAGAGCAATGAGTTGTTCAAGGATAAATCCAAGATGGGTTTCAAGAGTTCAAGGAAGAAGTATTGAATCAATAGTTCCAACAATGACTATATCAAGAACACTGCTCAAAGTACAATAAAGATTTATAACAAAAGGTGGACATTTGAGAAGGCAATAGTATTGCAGAGAGGTACTAGGTTACAGGAAGTGACCTAGGTTGAGAGAAGCCATGGTATATGAGTACTATAGTAAAGGGTTCAGTAAAAGGATTAGAGAAAGTACCAAGAAGAGAGATTAGATATGAGTACAAGGTAAGAATATTGTAATCAAAGTAAATGGTCTAGGAAAGCTTACTAGTCAAGAGAAAGGATAGTAAGCAATAAAAAGGAACCAAGTATTAATGATATTGTAAAGCAAATGAACAATATCAGCAAAGATCAAGTAAGCATAGGCAATAGTAAAGCATTCAAGAGGGAAAAAGAATGAATTGTAACAGGTACAGATATGGTCAATAATATCCATGGGTTACCCATGCCATTCTCTAATCTCAACTCCCAGGCTGATCAACACAATCATGCTGTTGAAAATGTTTTGCCATTGTCATGATATTGACCAGTGCATATGAGTTTACCAGCTTTAAAGTTAGTAAACTTTTTCCTATAAATGTGCATGTTGCCTGCTTTTGCCTTTCTGGTACTTATTTGATAATGACATCAGGGTGATTGTATTGCTGCAGGTTGAATATGGACAATACACATCATCCACAAAAGCATGTCAGACACAGATTGCCAATATTTTGAGTACTAATATTCTTGCTTAGTAAAACCAATCATTCAAAGTAAACATACTTTCATCCATTTAGATAGTTTTAGGATTTCTGATATTTTAAAATACAACATGACAGTTCTATATATGGTTTGTAATTTGACAAGCAGAATAAGCTGCCATAAGCCAAATAAAGATGTCATTACAAGGGGCTTATAAGGCCTTAGCAGATTACTTTTATATTATTTATATTATACAAAATTTGATGACCTTACCAGATTTTATTTTATTTGCCGATGGGCCATCGCCCTCCCGCCTTGCACGCCATCGCTGTCGCCCACTCCTCACTTCACTCGTCATTGCCATCGTGCACCGTTGCCCTCCTCACCTGCATGCCCCCTTGTCATCACGATGATGCAATGGCGACGATCCTTGCCCTCCTCTCCCTCGTCTCACAACGACAACAACAGCGACAATGCACCCTCACCCTTACCCCTCGTCTCGTGACGACGACGACACGCCCTCGCCCTCGCCCTCTCGCCCTCACCTTCATCTCAACAATCTAGGGACATTTCAGTATCTTGTGCGCCAAACACAATACGGCAAAATTGAAGCATTTATATCTATCTGGAAAGCTTGTTCGCGAGAATCATACGGCAGCCTGACCAAACTGAGGCAGGTTGTTTACATTGAGTGGGAAAATGAAACTGAAACGCGTATTTCAGCCGATGCGATCAACACGCTTGACGTGATAATCGAAACAGTTGACGGTCAACTGTCTGAGGAATGTCTCGTGTGCAGCATCAAGGACGCCATGCCACCCATCATTCAACATTGGAGACGATTTGTAACCCAACTTGATCCTTAATTTGGTTACGTTCACGCTAGCTCTCGTGCTATCTCTCGCATGTCAGTGTGTATCCAAGAGCCACTTTGTGAGTATGATGACACTAACGTGGACGGATGTCTAGCTCCCTGAAGTGGCTACCAGCATGCTAATCTGGGTAGCCACAGCTCAGATGTAGGCGTCAGTAAAGACCAAGCCCTGGATTTCATCAAGGAGAGTTGTGGATACGTCAGCGAAGGTCCTTTGGATGGTGAACAACGTAACCAGTTTGCTGCCTCTTAACTCGCAGCCAGGAGAAATATAGCCTTAGTGAAATCATCAAGTCCCTTGATGAAAAGTACAAAAGCTTCACTGTGCCCTACTGCTTTTCCATGCGCTATTGAACCCCATAAACTCGCAGAAGCTGGCTACGTCTCAAATGATGGGCATCAATTTACCTGCAGAAATCCGGTCGTGATGCAGCAAGCCCGCCATGTGAGTTCATCCGCATTCGCGTGTGTTGCTCGACGAGTTGACTTGATTTGATTTTTTGCAGGATCTTCGTGGCTGACTAGTGGGTTTCGTTTAGCCTCATCTCGAGTATATTTTATGACGTCGTGCCATAGTTCGGTTCGATGAGCTCGACTGACTGAAGGGCTCTTCCCAACACACTGGCGACTGCCCAAATCAGTGCTAGCGCAAACAATCATTATGCTGTGCTTTCGTCACTGCATAGTTTCTGAGCGGCACACGTACAGTGTGATCTTGTTTGACCATGATGTCGCAGCCCCGATTGTGAATGATTTTGCGAGGACACCAGACCAGCTGTTGGAAGCACTCCTTGCTTTTGGTATGAATCTCTCGCGATTCAACGAGCTCAAGCGGTCATGGAGCAGAGCTGGTGCACAGAGAGATGAGTTTTGCATCTTTTGTTTATCCCCGACCTATTTAACAGCAGCATCCCACTGGTATAGATTCCCGGTCATAATTTTCCTCTCGGACGGTATATGTACTATCGAAGATGAGGTTGTGCAAGGTCTTTGCCGCACGTCCGTCCGACTCGGGTAAAAGTTGACATTTGCTCACCACACCCTCGTTCGAACTGACTCGTTCTCTTCTTGCGAACACCAGAAGAGTGGTGTCGTTCCATGCAGTGTCATTTGGCCCGGATGTGTCCTCGGTGTACCTGCATCGTATGTCCGAGATTGCACGGGACGCGCAGAACAATGCGCCGAGAGATCCACTCGCGCCAGCTACTATCCTCTCGTCGTACACGATGGCACTCGATATGGTGCGTATGCTTGTCACCGTGGCTAGGGTTTTATCCTGATCGTGTTGCTAGGTCCAACTGGCGCAGACCTTCCCGGGTATTGCAGAGTGGTTGTGAAAGCCGAGAGGAGTGTTGATGCATTGAGAAGGATGTGGAGTGTCGTACGTTCCTTGGATCCCTACTGTAGTAGTATGAAATGTGTACATCGGGGAAGAGGGTTTATCGTGATGGGTCGAATGCCGAGCGCGACGAGAAGCACTGTGATTTTGCGGAATTGCAATTGAATACCCACTTGTCAGTTCCGTGATGGTGATCCTAGTACACATCAGTTACAAGGCTCCTATCCTCCCTTCCATAACCCACTTGAACAGCAGTACTTCGTCATGAAATTCCTTGCTCAGGAGGACCAGGTCGTGAGCGGCCAAGGAAGATCTGCATCGCCCGGTAGGTCCCTCACCCTCATACTACAGCTTTTGTTACCCTATGACAACGTTGCGACCGACCTCATGCTGACCCTCTTTTAAGACCCATCCCAAGGCGCCTAGCGGCTCACAATGGACCCATCATATGAACCTCCCAACCTTTTCAGCAACTACTCCGACTCCAGCAAAGTCTATGATCCCAGCACCCTCGACAAGGGTAAACAAAAGGCAGGAGGTGCGTGTTGTGTAAACCGTATGGTCAGAGACCGAAACAGGTGA
>JBBPTC010000123.1:23185-37011 GCA_038093955.1 Boletus albobrunnescens
CGCTTTTAGAGCCTTTCGATAGGGACGCTGAGGTCGTCCCCCGTTATCGAAACTCTTATCATGTGCACTCCTGAGTCCAGGACTACTCTTCAGACTCGGACACGGTCTCTGACATTGGGTCTGATTCTGACTTGACGTCTCCTCCTCCGCCGATATCTATCAACGCACACCATGCTATGGATGGCGTTGCTACTGTTGGCTCCGAGGGTGATGACGACGAAAGTCTTTACCAGTTTGCCAACGAAGAAAAGTCGGATGATCAGGTGTGTTCATTCGACTCAGCCCAGCCAGAATCATGAATACGATCACGATTCGGTAGATGGACATTGACGCTTTGTCTCTACAACGCGATGAGTTGGACACTCCATCTCGGAACAGGGTAGTGGTGGTCTCAGTAAGCATTCTAAGGGGTACTTGTTCCTATCATTGACCTGACATCAGTCGATAAAATCATCATATCCCAAAATTCCCTCGAGGCATTTATAAACAGTGTTTGCCCGGGTGCATACGCATCCATGAACAAAGTCAACTTCAAGGCCCTCGATAATTTCGTGATCAATCCTGTCGGCGTCTATGGCAGCAAAGATGAAATCATCCTATTTTTGTTGCAACTCGGAGCCATTGACGAGTACATGTATGACGTCTCAGGAATCATTGGTGCTGTCTTGTGTTGTCATGTTGCCTTGACAGCGCAGCGCAGCTTCTCGTCGATCCCGACACACATGTACGGACACAACCGACCCTCCGCTCAGTCTTGTACATCATCACGACGCCAGGGCAAACTGGAAGACGTCATCAAGTATTCGTTTTATATTGGCCCGAACAAACCACTTGGGACGACTCTGTGGCGAATTCTGTTCGTCGCAATCGCATCACGTTCGTGAGGTTCGTTCACGTTCATGCTAAAATAGGCGACGACGAATGCATGCTTGTTGCGCAGGTACCTTATGAAAATGTGCAAGTCGTCTCTCTGATCTCGCCCGAACATGCGGTGACAATCATTTGGAGCGAGAATTATAGCGAGGACGAGGACGACATCGGCCAGGATGAGTCAGACCGAATGTTCACCTTCGAAGTTGCACAGACCAACCAGCAGGAAGAGTCCGTGACTGTACGGAAGGGCTTCGAGGTTAATTCTACCTGGCTTTGTTCACTGGCATCTCGGCTAACAAGATTGAAATATGGCACACTACAATTTGGGCTGTTTCGCCAGCGATTGCATTTCCAGATGCATATACTGACCATCTGGGTTCGATGAAACCTATGCTGATCGCACTGTTTTTACTCTACGGTGAGACGGCCCAAGGGTTCATGATGGTGGAACACCAAGAAACGAGGGTTGTGCGGGATAACTCCAGAGGACGTACGATAGAGGCGGCGTTGCAACTCGAAGAGCTTTTGTAAGTGCACATCATTATGCATAGAACCACGCTGTTACTACTTCCCACCTTAGGGTCGACAGGACATCTAACCGCCTCTGTCTGAGTGAAAAGCTGGACGATGACGCATTGAGAATCTTGGTTCGCTGCGGGCTCGAGAAACGATTTCAAGAAAGATGTAGGGAATGGAGACATGCCTCCACTGCCATTTGAAGCACGTCCGAAACATGCACTAGGATGGAGATTACAAAGACGACGGGGCGATTGCAAGCGGGGTTGCCTGCACTCCAGAGGTCGTTGTTTGAGGCAGTTGTAGATGAGGTCATGCGATTGTATGCGTGAGTGCGGTGCATTTCGGTTGTTTATAACTCATTTCCAGGACATGTTAGATGCCTTGATCGAGGAGTATTCGCTTATCGTCTGGATACCAGAGAGGACTCTAGGGATAATCCAGGTGTATTATTGTTCGCTTCAAGGACTAAATTCACTACATGTTAACCGATGTCTTCAGAACCCCTCTCTGACCTCCTGGCGTTCTGTCCGAAAGCAAATGATGAGGCCATCCAGCAGT
Source organism: Boletus albobrunnescens (assembly GCA_038093955.1). Classification (NCBI taxonomy): domain Eukaryota; kingdom Fungi; phylum Basidiomycota; class Agaricomycetes; order Boletales; family Boletaceae; genus Boletus; species Boletus albobrunnescens. Next base: position 25,136 of record JBBPTC010000123.1, read on the forward strand.
CCACTTGAACAAGAAAAATTTAAAAAGTCTTAAGCTGGATATACAGGCACGCCCGCAAATCTTGGAAGTCGTGTTGGAAGGAGAGTTGGAGCCAGACAAGGCGTCTGAAAAAGGAACCTAGGTGGGCAACAACCCAAGATCAAGTTACGTACAATCCAACGACATTGCTCCGGGCGGCGTGGAAGACGTTTTCTGCTGAGATTGATAACCGTGGGGCATCGTTATTGGGAGTGGACGTGAATCGTATCCTCGACAGTCTCTCGTTTGGATGGTACGAATGGTTGTTTCAATCGTACATGGCGTCCAAGGTGTGTATTGTTGCATTCCTTGCTTGGAAAGTTCGCTTGCTTATAGTGCCGATGACAGCCCGTCAAGGTGACGTCTTCGATGAGGGGAACAATTGGTCGGAAAGAGTTTTGCGTTGACTCATCTCATTGATACGTCATTTGCTGCTAACTTCCGCAGAAGTTCATGCCGTCGTGCCAGTCCGAGTATGATCACAGGGGTTGCTTCTCTCACCCGATTGCGGGCTTCGCGAGGCGAGGTGAAGTGTTGGCCAATACCACGGCTGGCGCTGGGCAGCGATGAACAAGTGCCAGGGTGGCGAGGCATGTTGGCGCCGGTTGGAGGGGCAGGAAGGGAAAGACTGACCAGCAGGGGGTGTATCAGGTAGGCGTCTGTAAAGTGCGTGTTGCACTACGTAACCGCACGAATAGCACATTGCGATGCTTCTGGAAGCTCAGGGTGGCGCATGAAATGCGCATGGGCGCACTGGGGTTGGTCTTCTAGAGGTTCACAACAACTAAAGGGGAAACCCTACTAACGTCCCCTGGTACAATCCAAAGGAGAAATTCGAGTTTGGTGTCATCACAGCGTTTGCGTACCCTATCAAGGGCTCCGGTAGATCCTCTTACTCACTCATATCCTCGTAGACAAGAAGATCACTATCGCGACACCACGTCCGGAGACAACGGTGCTGCCTCACCCCAGTAGCGTCGTAGCGCTCTGGTCACCAGATAGCTGTCCACAAGCAAACCTGGGTGCGCGTCGCATGCTTGCTGTTTCTTAGTAACGCGTCGCTGCGCATTCCTCAGCTGGACGTAGCAAGAGCGAGTCTGAGGATTACGGAACAAATTGAACATGGTGTGGTTACATGTCGCTGGCGCGTTGACAATGGGTCACTCCCTCGTCGCGGTGTAGTACTTACTTATCGCTAGTCGTTCGTGTATCTACCCCCATCGTCATATACATTGTTTGATCCCCAGACACAATAATGCACGGAACATGTATGAAAGAGGATATGAAATTGACTCTAATACACACGACATTAACGAAGGAAGTACTTAGGGTCTACATGCTCCTTGCGCCTGCAGAACCAGAGGAATGCCTCCAAGCAATTATGGTACTTGCCCTCCAAACGAGATTCGCTTATCGCCCACTGTGTGAAGTCATCTTGCGTAGCTATTGGCTCTGTGACACCCAACCCTTCGGCCATCTCCTGCCGTAGACGTTCGCTTTGCCAGATGCAGAATGTTGCTCTGAAGATAAAACTGCCAAACTTGCAGGGTTGCCGCCTTACCCAGTTGTGGGCTGCATGACACCTCGGAGCTTCGCCATTCATCTTCCTGTCTTGTGGCATGCCGCAGGTGTAGCAGTACGTAAACTTGTCAAATACGAACGACCCCTTGAAAGCATGGAAGTCTCCCGAACAACTGCTCGACAGTTCGGCCTCGAGTTGACATCCCGGGAAATGGTCCACTTCGAGCTTTCCCTCCAGGACGAAATGATATGGGCACTTGCCTTGTAATGATGGCATGTACCTATCCAGCTCTACAGTGCGATTCAGTCGAGCCTTTGCGGCATTGCTCGAGTCTTTAACCCTGCCTGAAAAGTGCAAGTCAGGCATCGAAGCAGAAGGTGTGAGCCGCCTGTCTAGCTGAGACTGAGGAACAGGGTTTGGTTGAGAAGTCAACTATGAAGAGGCTGTTGTCTGTTATCCATCCCTCATGCCATGCAACATACACGTACCTTTACTCCAGGCCTTCGGCTGCCTTTGTCTTCGAAAACTTCTGTGGTAAGAGACATGCCCCAGGGGACCTCGGCATCATCATTCGTTGGGGTCTGTCCTGGTCGTGTTGCCGTCAGTATTAGCGAGCTGTGGGCGGACTTGGACCTACTGCTGACGTTCTTGGGCGTGCCAGCTGAAATCCGTTCCCCCTCCCTCATAGTGTAGCGAACGTTTTCCTGAAAGTCGTCCTCGTTGGCCCTCGATGGATTGTTGACATTGATCAGAGAGATGAGATCCTCTTCACCAACAGAGGAATCGGAGCATTGTGTGCCTGCGTTCGTACGTGCTGGGGTGTTGTGCGAGACAAAGCAGTTGGCGGGATCAAGGTCCTCGTCATCTCCGAGCTCTTCTTCCTTACTATCGATTGGTATGACTTCCATGACTTCGGCCTCCTGCGTATCTTTCATAGCCCTGCGTGGTCGCTTCGAGGGACGCGGGGAGTTGAGTATTTGACCTAATTCGGCAATGGCCCTCCTGCGTTGACCAGGCAGTCGAACATGCAGCGAACGCGATGTGGAAGACTCCAGGTCCTCATCCGAGTTCTCAGGATGTGTTTCAAACGGATGGACGGCGGTCGCCCTTGGGGTATCTTCAGAAGGACGACTCTTGTACAAAGAGAAGGTTGAGGGAACGTCTTCGTCTGCCTTTGGAAAAGTGTTTGCCTCTTCTGGAAACCGGGAGGTGGAGGGAGGGGGTGGAGGTGGTTCCTTGAGCCCAGGCTCAGATAGGACCCATTGCATGCTCGTCGCACGACTCAACAAGTTGATTGTGTTCTGTGTTAGTCCCAGGGTAGCCAGCTTCTTCATCACTGCGTCAACCACTAGGGTTGCAACCTGAGTAGCCAGCTCATTCGCTTCTGGGATCTTCATGGAACGGGTCTTCCTTCGCAAGACTCCTACCGGTTCAGGGGGTGAGAATGGGCCCAGGCCAAGTAGGCTTCCCCATTCCTCTGCGAGCCAGCGATGTTTGTTCATTTCATTATTGGTGACTCGAGGTAGAGTGCCGTGAACTACAGCGTAGTGAGCCGCATCGACCTCCGCAGAGTGATCCGCAGCCTCAGCAAGGATGTTGTCGGTACAGGCGAACGACTCATTTTGGGAGATGAATTGGTGTGCCAGCATGATCACACCTTGACGGAAGTCCCTCGCACCCCATCGACAGCCGAAGGCCTCATAATTTCTTTTCGGCAGGTCTCTGCAATACTCCTCTGGAGTGATCCGTTTGCCGTTCGCGACGCAAAGATAGCTGAAGTAAGATGGACTCAGCTCACGCATGACCTAGGAAGGATGGTGTAGAAAGCCTACGTTCGGTACAACCAACGTGCTTCTTCCCCGTACTCGACACCAGCAAGGATCGCTTGTCCCTCCCTGAAACCACCGCCCAACAAGACGAGTAGGAGCTCCCTGAGAGGATCTGGCAAAAAGGCAGGGACACAGCTGTCCCTACCCTTCAGGTGCGTGGTCTTGCTGTACCTCATGAAGAAGAAACCTTCTCTGCCTTGAAAGAAGAGATTGCGGGGGCGGTCCGCATTCCTGATCTGGTGTTGCAAGAATTGGGTGACACGAGTGGAGAGGTGAACGCCAACGTAGATGGCATGTATGACATGGCCCCAGAGCCTGTCTGCACTGTCCAAAAACTCCCTCACTGCGACATGATCCCATGCCCACATTCCATCTGCCATGACTGTCCCCAGCCTTCGTCGCTCCACGAGGGAGAGGAAAAACACGTGCCTCTCGCTCCGGAATGGCTGCTCTTCCAGAAAGGAGTAGCCCCGGTGCATGTTGCTCAGGTCGTCGGTGACCTTCAATCCCATTGGCAGACCCTCCCAAGCGTCATCCCCACTCAGGCGGAGGTACATGTCCTTCGCTGTTTGTATGAGCTTTTGCATGCCATCACGAAGGTTCTGAAGATAGAGGGTCTGCTCTCCGATGGAGATCCACTGATAGGTGGGATCAACGTATACTTGCGGTTCGGCCACCTGATTGTAGGCAAGCGACGACGCAAACTGCTGTAACTCGAACAACGTGTTAAATGTCGTCAATTGCCCTAGCTGAAGGGCGACATCGTAAAGACTACCGATGTGTCTACAGGAAGGAATGGACCCGTCAGCATGATCAAACTGAAATAGAATGGCACTGACGTGATGACACCCTCGGGTTGATCCATCATATTGCAATCCGACAGCCCCTTGTACAGCGTGATAAGGCGACAAAAGTATTTCAGTTGTGCCAGAATCGGTGTCACTTCCTTCGCTGAAAGGAACGAACCATCGGAACAGAGAGCCCTCAGCCAAAGGAACCGCTCAATAGGATTTTCCCATTTTGCATGGCCTTGCACGTCGCGGTTGTTCACAAGGGCCCAACAAAAGCAGTGATACGCCTGAACAGCATCGATCAGGGTAGACTCCGTGGATTCCTGCGCATCCTTCTTTAGGAATTGGATTAGGACGTCCAGGCTTTCCTCCTGGGCCGAGGTGTACTTGAATTTCAATTTGAACTCATGCCCAAGCAGAGTTCTGATAATCATGGCTCTGACCATCTGGAGATACAGCGAGTCATAGGCGTCGTTGTCCTTCGACACCAAACGAAAATGGTCTGTCCTGGAGAGTTTGAGAAGTTTAGAAGGAGATGCATGAAGGAGACTGGGAAGGACTCACTGCTCTGGTGTGTACCCTTTGCCATTCAGCAAAATTTTTGCGATGGTAAAGGAGTTGGGGAATTTGTTCAGAAGTGTTCTAGTTGTTTTGTGGTACTGCTCCACTACTCTTCTCAGCGACACGAAGATCCCTCCTCGTTCCTCCGACGTGTGCCTTGCTTTCAATCGCCACGCTGCGCTTCGTTGTCCGTCATCCTTGCGGATTTCTGGCTCGAACTCGTCCCATTGAGTAATCCTCAGCAGCGGGGGATGGTCGCGATCGGACTCCTGTGGGACGACTGGGTCCTTGGCATGCACAGGCAAAAATGTTCCACGGAGGTATCTTCGAACATCTAGGTCACATCCGGCGGTGACCTTGGGGTCGACCTCGAAGTACACCTTCCCAGGCCCATGACTGAAGATGCACTGTACCATGCAAGGACGGTACAGCTGCTGGCCAGTAATTCGCAGCCCATGCTTCTCCTTGGAATGTCGGATCATCGTCTGCCGGTCGCGCACGCTGTACGTGCAAGTATTGTCTGCGCAGCATGCAAATCCTTCAACGGGGGTCGCAATGCCTTCCACGGGGGGACCACCTGCTTTGGGGATAACAACGTCTTGTGGCTTTTCGTGAATCAAGCGATCTCTGCAGAGTCGTTCAAAAGTGCTATTCTGGGTTGCTTTCACAAAGAGGTTGTGTTGATTCTTCATATGGCCCAGCGCTGTCTCCGAAGTCAGGCCCACCCCGCATTGACGACAAATCAGGATCTGGAGAGGACCATGTAACCACATTCCGAACTGGTCGAGAAGGCCTCCCCTTTCAAGGTCGCTCAGAACCGTGGCCGCTACGTGATCGTGCATTAGAAAATACTTTCAGCAAAAAAAGCCTGTCACTCACTCTGCGCCGTTGGGATGCTAGCTATTAGAGCACTCTTGCCGACTGTTGAGGATCTATTCTCTTGCAAACCACCTGCCATGTGACAATGCATGAGCAAGACTTGCTTTTAATTGTCAACAAGGCCCTGGCTCACCGTCATTCCCTTGCCCCTGCATACTTGTAGCATTCCTTGCCAGCGAAGGCTCCAAAGTCACTTGAACACCAGAGCCTGGGGTGCGTGTTAAAGGGAACAGTCTACTACAGGATAAAAGTCGAACCTCGAGGGACCTGCGTAGACGATTGCTGCTGCGGTTGTTTAGGATTCTTGGCTGAAGGAGCAGGGGTAGACCCACCACAACCGAAGTTGTGGCGATCTTTGACGTGCTTTCGCAAGCCATCCCTGCCCTCGTAGGTCTTGCCACACCGTTCAATCGGGCAGCAGTACCTGCCCTCCATGGAGGAAACGGGGTACTGGACATTGTTGGCGGTGACCACAAAGGTCTGCGCGTGCTTGTCGAAGCGATGGCGGCTAAGGGCTCCCTGAGAGGAAAATGTCTTGAAGCACGTAGTGCAGCTGAATTCCATGTTGTGGTGATAATGAGCTCAAGGCAGAATGGGAGGTGAAAATCGATTACCCGCTGGCGGCGCCTCCCCTTCTTATATGGCACAGTGAAGCCTGAACACCCACATAAGGCTTGTCTCGCCGCTGGACGAAGAAGGAAAATCCTGTGTTAGCGTCGCGTCGCGTAGGTCTGGACCAGCTACTCACCAGGCTTTCCCCGTTGCTGGCCAGAAAAGGGAAGGCCAGCCTTGGCGTCGCGTAGAGTGTGGCGTCCACCAGTAAGCGGGAAAATATTCGTTAGGATTGTCGGGAACCTTGGTCGCTGCAACAGAGAAAGAGATAGGGAGACACTACCTATGGTGCAAATCGCTAGGCAGATGCACTCGTTCTATGGTTTGTCGCATAAACGACTTCCCCTCCTTTTCATATAGTCTCCGTCAGTTCGAGGTATGAAGCACTACGTTCATTCCTTACCACCGTGAATGCTCGACTGTACGCAGGAAGCAAAGCGAGGGCACTCGAATGAATGTTAATTGCGCGTGCAAACCCTGAGGGACGCACCTCGACATATTCTTGACGAGTTTAAGAATGTAACGACATCTTGCAACGAGTTTCGACTGGTCAGCAGACGCCATATCCATGTTCCTGTGGTTTCGACCATTGCACCTCGTCCCTGATTCGTGAGACAGGTAAGACAGGCGACGTGATGCTATTGCCAGCATACTTACTTCTCTTCTTCGGTTCGACTGGTTCAATTACGATGGCGTTTTAGCATGAGGACGCTGCGTCGTCGACCATGAGAAATAATCTCGTGCGTCGGGTTTGCAGCGACGACAGGGTGAACTCCCGGGTCACGTAACTCGGCCATCTTCGAGAGCATCGTTAGCAGCCACGACGCCGCAGTTGGACTGTGATCCTGCATTGGAGCTTGTCCTGATGGGGGAGACAGAGCAACGTGAGAAGGCGTCGGTGCTCGTTGTCGTCTGCACAACGCTTTCGGAAAGGGACGTCTTGACGAAAAACTTCAACATCACCACAGTCGCAGCAACTACCGATGAAGGTGCTGAGTAGTGGTTCCTGTGAGAGCTGGCATGGAAGGCATCAGGAGCAAAGGAGAGGTAGGGAGGTAGAGTGACGTGGCGCTTAGTTGCATCGGGAACAACTCTCTCCTTTGGTGAACATCTGGCCACCCGGATGACCTGAAACCACGAGATCTTCCGAGTCCAGTCCAAGTTCTGTCCAGACTTGAACGAGAGTGGCGTGCTTGGGGAAACTGGAGGTGAAGAGTGGGAGGAGGAGATGCGCATGCACCAGAAAGCAACTCGAGGTCACCTGCCAGGCTCGAAATTGAGCCTTCGGTAGAGACGCCACTCCCGAGCGACTGACACAAGGGAGCAGTTGAGTCTATAAGGAAACCGTAGCTAGGAGAGAACATCCGGGAGACATACAGTGAGGGGCGAGTTTGGCTGGAGGTATTCGTGGCCTGGGCAGAGGGCAAGTTGGGTGTCTGATCGCGGGCATCCGATCATGCAGAGGCTGACTTACTGCATTTGGAAGCGGGGGTTGCACCGGCAGGCATGGTAGGCGGGGCAGCCGTCCAATCGCGGGCATGTGAGCACACACTGCTATGCAGAGGCTAACTCCCTGTGATTGGAGGCAAGCGGAGCACTGAAAGCGAGGACCTGGCGCGTGTCCGAGTGATGTCAGGCTTGGCGGGCACGGATGTGCGAGATTGGTCCAACCGGTCGCGGTGAGCGTTCGACGCTCATCTGGGGTAACAGCAGGCACGACGAGGGAAGCGCGAAACCAAGTAGGGGCATCATGTGAACGCCCCCATACCTGTACGGCTAGGATGAGATTCCGAGAGGATGCGAAGGCGAGATAACAAGCATCATATTCACCACAAAGTGAGGACAAAAACAGCGACGAGCGGCGAGAGTTCGAGACAAATTACATACTTACATAATCAATGCCAATTAGCAAGACAGCGATTCTGCCTTCTGCTCAAAGCGGGTGCCAACGAGATCAGAAGGCACAGCATGTATAGCTTCCTCCCATACGAGGCGAAGGCAAGAAACTGGGTATCTCTTGATGAAGACTGATATGAATTTTGGCGTTATGGTTCAAAAAGGACCCTAAAACTCGAACAGTGCGTACTTTACGCGGCGTGGATACCGGAGATTACCAGTGGGAACGGTTGATCAAGCGATCACGCAATCACGCGTCACACGGGGCGTCGAAGAAGAAAGTTCTACAGCAGTACGTGGCAAACATAGTACGTGCTACGACTACGGAGTTACGGAGTAGAGACGCAGACTGCGGCGAAGCGATTCTATCGATCTTGACAGGAAGGAAAACAAGACCATCACTATTGAATGACAAAGAACTCCGACAACTGCAACTGATGATGATGGTGGTGGTGGTGGTGCGATGGTGATGGCACGGCAGCGTCGTACTCGTCGACGTTGACATCCCCCATCTGCCATCCATGCCCAGAGCTCCGTACCCGTGCCAACACTGGGGTGATCTGGATGATCCCAGCTGTCGTAGTTCCATTTACCAGCGCATTCGCGTAGGATTCGGCTAAGAGTGAGTGGAAAGTAGGTGTAGTGTTGCGCTTGAAAGGCGTTTCGAATGTTGTTGAGTACGACAATGCGCAAGGACGAGCGGCGTGTTGACCTCAAATCGTGCATGGGTTTCCTTGGTGAATGACCTGCAACCTCCAGCTTTCGTACAAGCTGACTAAGCCAAGCGCGCGCCAAGACGCTGTTTCCAGACTCACTCGTATATCAACTGTGCACCGGCGTTGTCGCCGAGTGGGACGACAATGGTACCAGTGTAGCAGTTGTCGTCATCGAACCAGTGCTCGACCTGAGTGGGACTCCACTCCTTTGGACGCGAGAAAGTATCGAGATAGGAGGCTCGGTATGCAGACGCACTTCGGTGGTCTGCTCCATGAATTTGGACTTGGACTTGTTCCAAGACGGCGTGGGAGTGAGGGATGTACAAAGTGCTGGCTCTAGTCCCCTGAGGAGGCGATAACGAAATCAACTTGTTCTGCGGAGGCGTACAAGCGAGTCGTTGATCAAAAAAGGAAATGGAAACGGTCACCCAGTTTTCATTTCCTTTTTGAGATGCTTCCAAGGACGTTCCCCGGATGCACGAATGTTCTGGCGTTCTGACCAAGAGTCTAAAGCGGGTGCTGACACGGAAGTACCCAAGACTGTGCTGTTCTCGAGAACTGGCTCCATGGAACTGAGACAAGAGGTGCGTCGACGTCAAGGATCCCCACAACCTGTTCCAGCAGATCGTTGTCACTCATCCGAGTTCAAGTAACCATAGTACGCACTCGTGGAACTACAACACTGGTCACAGGCACGGGTGTCAACATGGAAGTTGATGTTCTTTCCACGGACCACAAGCATTTTGATGCTTCGATTCCACCGCCAGAAAGTAGGCTCAAACCAGCATTTGTTACTCATGACACCACCCATACATAGAGGAAACAGGGGGTACCATCGATGGCAAGGATTTGTCAATCGTCGATTCGGCGAGCTTGAGGTGAGTGCTGAGTTTACAGCGGTGTGCAACGGTAATGAGATTGCATGGGAAATTTTGAGGTGGTTGGACGGTCAGTAGTGCCAATCCATACCTTCGCTATCGACGCGTAGTCATTGGCACTGAAAACGAAAGCGAAGAAACAACCCTTGAAGACAGCCTCGTATACCTTATCCTCTCGTAAGGATGCAGTTCTTTTGGACGGAAAGCAAAATTTACCTTGCTTGTCTTAGATGTACCTCTTGACATTGTAATGACGTAGCCCGAGGAACAGGCGTTCAAGTTTCGTGTACGTTTATCCTCATTGATCAACCACAACACTCACTGCCTTCTACACCCATTCCATCCCCTGTCCTCGAACTACAATGCCTGCCTCTCTCCGCGCTGCACAACAACGAGCGTGGGGCTTTACGTGGAGCCGTATCTGGAGATTGGGAGAGAGTTTATCAGTTTGTACGCCAATTCAAGTGAGCCAAGGACGTTTTTCTGACTCGTATGGTACCTAATTACTGACAGTGGGATGTTTTGTCATGCAGATGGCATCAAAGACAAAACGTGCGTCCGATCGCCTTGCTCATCACCGACGAAATCCATCTCATTAATGGGAAAGTGGGTCTAATACACGAAGTGATCACTTTGAGGATGCCGTAGGTCTCTGCAGAAACCGAGATAAAGACATGTATTGAATGTGGTGTATCACATTCGAACGCCCGAGATCTCGGAGGGTGGATAGGTGCTCCTAGGCCATCGCACGCTATTTTCAACATCTTGCCAAGGTAAGCAAGTCGGTGAGGGTATTTGTCCATCATTCATGAGTCATCTAGCTCGCGACCTCTTGATAGGACATACATCTCCAAAGCCTCATCATTCATCACTACCCTTTATTGATGATCGCCGTGTCCAGGTCAGCATATCGCCAAGTACCAGTCGTTATGTTTGTTTCATCTCGATGCCAGTGTTTCCTGACCGTAGACGATCTACCGTTGCACTGCAATGTTGATAACGATCCCGACCGGTTCCTGGATGTGGACGAGGCGGGCTTGGAGCTGTACCTGGACCGCATCAACGACAAGGGTCTCGTAGAAGCATTTGAAGCACGCCATCGGGTATTATCACGAAGCCTGAATAAACAAGACAAAGTTATCATGGATCATTTGTTCGAGTTTGATGCAATCCAGGTCCTGGTGGTTTCCAAAGTACGTCCGTTTCTCGATTATTTTAAAAGGGACTCAACTCGATAATTATAGAATAGGATACGGCATGGAGCCTTCTGGTGGCAAGTTACACAGTCATCATCACGGGTGTGCAATCCTTCAAGGGCAAGGTGCGGCAATATCTGGACTACTCCGTCATGGACGTGCTACAGGTGACAGGTAGAGCTTGTCGGACGAGGGAGGATGACCACAGTCAGTGCATGCTGAGGTGCTAGCAGATGCGCAAGGACTTTTGTAAGAAGTTCTTGTCGGGGGGGTCACCGATTGAGTCTCATCTACCAACACACCTTCTCCATGACTACTACCTGACTGAGATTTCGGTTAAAACAATCGAACACAAGCAAGATGCTATGGTGAGTGCCAAATCACTGATTGTTTTGAACCCAGGATTGCTCATAAAGGGATTTATCTCAGGATAATCTGACATAGTCGTACTTCTATTACCGGATGACTCAGAACCCGAACTACTAAATCTGCGCAACGTCGGTCATCAGGCACTCTCTGACCATCTCGCGGAGCTGGTGGAGCATACGTTTCCAGATTTTGTAAGCTCTAAATACATTGCAATCGGTGGGTTGATATATATGGCGGTCACCTACTTGCCTGCTCAACTACCTTACAGGATGAGATGGATATGTCCGCGCTTAGGTGGTCGAGCAACCGAGCGCGAAGCGCGAGGTTGCGGATGGAGTATTGAGTGGGTGGTGGCCTACGGCTCAACAGGTGATAGGGGATGGAGTTCAACGTCCATCGCCTCCTATTTCGTCCGATTAGACTCATCAGACCTGCTAAGCGATAATGAACAACGCCTTTTCACACACCTAGATTAAATATCGTGGGCGTGGGATACACTTCCAAATCAGTAGAACAATTGCATGAGAAAGAAAACGCGGCCTTATGCTGTGATTGGCTGGAATTCCGGATGTGGCGCCGTGTCTTCACACAGTTGACAGCGGCGTTCTC
>JBBPTC010000124.1:14162-31427 GCA_038093955.1 Boletus albobrunnescens
GTACATCTTGTTCCGATCACAGCCTGGTGGGCCTGGTGGCGTATTTGCAGACAAGCCTCCTGGCGTTTCCTCGTCCATCCCCTATTGCAAATTTAATCGTACGATCGGGATCATTGAGGCGACGCAGCAACACTGAATTATGTTTGGCGGCCGCGCAGGAAAACGCTTGTGGAGCATCCGTTTGGCAGCTCCGTGGAGTAGCGACTTCATGAGACAGGGTCACCCAGGGCTGTACGCGAACGAAAACAAGGTCTCGTCGTTCCGGATCTTGGGAAATAGAGCCCGTCATGCGTCATGTCCGTCGACGTGTGCTGTCCGAGGCTGCGTTCTATCGCTGTGTCAACACCGCCCACGCACGACACTCCCGGCCAAAGGGTTGTACATGTGCCATTCAAGTAGAATCAGGCAAAGTGAACGGTCGGCGTGCGATCCATGTTGCAGGTCCATGGTCCATCATGGACGGCGGACGATTCTTTTCTTTTCCTCTCTTTTTTTTTTTTTTTTTTTTTTAGCTCTGGGACGGTAACTCTATCCGCAAAGTTTGTTGAGCGGTATCGCTGACGTGCCGTCCACCAGTCCACTTTTACTATTATTATTTTTGTCCGTCTGGCGCGACTGGCGCGGGACGCGCAGCACCGTGTGCACCGCGTGTTTTCAATGAGGGCCAACGTGGTCACGTCTCCCCCCGAGCAAGGCGGGCTCGAACGACCCAACGAACCTCGCCGTCGGTCCTCGATCGCGTTGTCGTCGTTTTTCTGACACTGAGGCGTCCGCGCGTTGATAATCTTTGGCACGGTCGGTCGGCCTGGGCACGACGCGCATGTCGGTGTACCTTTGGGTCGGGTTCGGTCCCGCGTTCGTGTGGTCCTCCCAGCTGTTTCTTTATAATAATAATAGGACGGTCATGTTGATGCGGCCGTGGTCCGGCGTGGACGACGCGCGTGCGCGGGACGGACTGGTCGGGAAGCTGGCTGGCTCTCTATTTATTTATTTTTGTCGGGTCGGTTGAAAATGGTCGACTTTTTGGCTGTCCGATTCGAATGGTGCGGCGGCGGGAGCCAGATATAATACATAGACTTGTGTACTTGGACACACAAAAAAAATCTACATGCGTTCTCCAACCCTGATATATATATAAAAAAAACAGGTCCGAATACCACAAAGTTCATAATCTATGTCCATGACGAAAGGCAGCGCCGACGTCCAAAAACACTTCTACGGCACCAAAGTGATGCATAAACAGAACAACAACAACAACAAAAAAAGAGACAGACAGAGACAGAAGGGAGATATGCCGACCCACCCTCTACGGTCGACGTGCGTGCCACGGCACCCACACCTCCCCCCTGCTCAAAGAGTCCTCCAGAGCCAGCGTCGTCCCCGTGCCCAACTTGTTCGACCGTCGCATGCCCGTCAGCCAACCAAAACATCCGGCAGGCGCCACGTCGACAGGCTGCAACGAGCGCGTCTGAATCGTTCGCTGCAGCTTGGACACGGCGACCCGTCGCTCGTCGGAACGCTCGCCTGGAGGGAACGCACGGACGATGGCCTGCAATTTTCCAACGTCCCCGTTCGTGTGGTGGCGGTGCTCGTGCCTGTCACCACCGACGTCCTTGTCCTTGGTCCCGTCGATGTCGTCGAGCGCATGCCACCACTCGTATGCCATCTCGTCAGACGGTGCGTCCCTGACGACGACCAACAGGGGTCGCGTGTCCCCTCCATACGACCCGTAAAAGGCGGCGGCGCGCTGCCGTGACGCGCCCGCATCGCTGTGGATCGACGCACAAAAGACCAAGAGATCTGCACCGCGCGACGCAATCCGCTTCTTGAACCGGGCGCCAGCACGGAGGTGCTGGCCGCGGATACGATAGACGAGGAGGGGACTCCCGCCGACGTCCATGAGGCGGCCGCCCTCAAACGGTGATGTGTCCTTGGCGGACCCAATTGGATCGAGCGACTGCTCCAGGAGGTCGTACAGTGCAACAATGGGCGTCGGCTGGATGCTGTTGCGCCGCGCAGGTTTGAACATGGCCCGCACGTCGGCAAGGGCGGCGGAGACCCAACCGTCTTGTTCGGTTCTCCAGCGGTCACGTGCACAAGTGCTCGCGATCAAGGAGAGCATGGCCTGTCTGGACGCGTGACAACGTTGTTTGAGAATGGGCGAATTGACCTTGTCCGCGTTGAGCGTAGTCACGCACGCATGCCCATCAAAGTGCATCTTGAGCATCGCAAGCTCTGTCCCGTTGGCAGCCCACCAATCTTCCATCTCTTCCTCATAGTTCTCCAACCCAGTCACGATGGCCACGATAGGCACCTTCTTTCGACAGATCGCTGAGTAAAAGAGGTTATAGTTGTTGAGAAGTGTCTTGCGAAGACGAGATGCCCTGACGCAATACATGAGCAGGTGGATGCCGTTGGCCCTGGCCAGATCGCGCAGGAGCTGTTTGAGGTGGTCTTCTGCAATCTCCGCAGGGACTGTTCCGTAAGTGCCTTCATCGAGGCCTGCCGTATCCCAGATCGCGTACGGTGTGTCGTCGACCTGTAATTCATACTTTTTATGGTGGAACGTGCACCCCTTGGCACCACTCGACGTGGCGGCGATTGATCGACCAGCAATCAGATTAATCAGAGAGCTTTTCCCTACACCGCTTTCACCAAAGACGACGATGTTCTTTGCGGTAGAAGTCCCAGCGGGCTGCTGTAGGTTCAGCGGAGAATGAGTACGTTCTCGAATGAAGAAGGAAGAGAGACGGACGATCCTCGGGGCACGCTTGCGTTGTGACATGTGCGCGCTGTGGAAGACGATGCAATGAACCGGGATCGATTTGGGTTTCAGGGAACGCCCTTGTTTTTATGACGCGGCCCCACGCTGGCGTGTGTGTGGGCCAACGAAACCCCGACGGCGCTCATGATGACGAACGCCATTATTGTTCGGAAGCTCGGAGGGGGTAACCTAACGAACGTCCAGGGGCGGTCCCTTTTTTTTTTTTTTTTTTTTTTTTTTTTTCTACTTTCCTTTTTTCCTTCTGCCCGCTATTTCAAAAGGGGCAAAGTCCGTCCGTCAAAAGGTCCCTCAATTCCCCGACGGAACGCGCCGTGATGGATGCGAGAATGGGAGATGAAAACGGACGGGGGTTTGAGTTGATGCCACATGCCACAATGGGCCGACCGTCGCTGCATGGGTCCACGCCCTGGGTGATGCTCGTTGGATTCGCGCCTCGAGTATTCACTCTAGAGAGTGAGACGCATACCAGTTACCGTTCGACGTGGATAGGCTTGGCGAGCGTAAAAAAAAAAGGCTGATTCGACCACCCGTATGAAGAGGATAATGCAAGTCTGCTTGCACACAAGCTGGAACACTCTGGCTGCAATTCTCCTTTACGTCTTGAGAAGTTGAGAATGGGTCTGGTTCTGTCGGACATGAATGAAGTCGTTGATATATTGACTTGTGAGTGATGGCGGTGGCGACAAAGACGATCAATGTGGCTCGAAGAGGTCCCGGTGAAGATCATTATCGCACCTCAGCAACTCGAACTGTGAGTACATGGGTTTACTTTTCACGTTATGTACATTGGCGCCGTCGCCATACGATGACTTAGGACAATACAATATATAGATAAGCAAGTTAGCGCCAGGCTAACCCATTAAAGGCGTCATTCAGTCACCCTAGTACCTTCGAGCCACGAGGGGCGCAAGACGATAAGTAGATGCAAACCCTTTTTTTCGTCATCCAGGAGGATAACAGCTCGATAGAGGCCGTGTATGAAAAACGGACCTTTGACCTGACGTCGTTTGCAGAGCGGGTGCGGTAATACCAACATGCTAAGCATGCCTGCGGCGTACACCCTGAGGTATTTCAAGCCTGAAGACCTCTGATGTGTTTTCATTCCCGTTGACATCGCCATAGAAAGAGCCCGGTCGACTGAGTTGCAGGTGCTCCTTCGTCCGCGTAGAAACAGATGTCACGAATGACGGAGAAACCCACTCGACGAGCTCCTGCCGTGGTGAGGGCCGTGGTGACACGCGTTGTGGCAGAGGAAAGACTGATCCGGCCATTGCAACGCGCGAAGGACTGCCGGGCATCGAGCCTGGCGGCACGTCGACTTGCGACAAAAACATTCGCTGCACGGCATCTCGTGGCGATGCAACTCGTGAGGGGATGACGTCGGGGTGAGGTGATGGGTGTGAGGTAGCAACGAGGCTGAATCCAGTCCGTGCTGCAACCTCCTTCTCGTGACTCCGGACGGTGGCAGATAAATCAGCCCTCAAATGCTGAGAGGAAGGTCTGCGGCTCTGGTGGCGACTGCCAAGGCGGCTCGTGGCACTCGGCACAGCCAAGAATGCGCGACTATCAGCAGCCACGGCTGGAGACCCATTGACAATCGCCGACAGCGCTGCGTCGACCTCTTTAAGGAACGTTGCCACCTCTTGGTCACCCAAATTGGCAGTGTCAAGGCAGATCTGGGCCTCATCGAACTCCAGAGGCTCCCTGCGGATGCTTGACGCGTGAGTGCTCGGGGCTAACCCTTGCCTGCTTGCAGGCCGGTGCGAGGACGGGCATCTCAGCTCACCACTTTTCTTATGCGGCGGGGAGATAGAGGGAGCGATGGAATACATTGAAGGGTTAGGCTCAAATTTCTCATATTCGTGGGACCTTGGCAGGTCAAGGGAGGCGTTGCGCATCTTGACTGGCACATGGACGGGTGGTACCGAACCGTTCCTGTACTTCTTCACTTGACCTCTTGGACCAACACAACTCGTGTCGATCGTCGGGCGTTCTTTCCTTTGTTTGGAATGGGGTTCAGCGGCAGATGATAAGGCGTCTTTGGGAGCCTCAGAGGTCGCCGACCGAGCTGGGGTGGTTGCGGCCGTGCTTGGTGATTCCACCATTGATGTGCGTGAGAAAGGTGACAGCCCTGAGCCGCTGGTATTTGTAGTGGACGTCCTTGGCTGTGGACTTGCCAATACAGCCGATCGCGAAATAGGAGATGATTCATCAACGCAACCCGGAGATACCGCGAGGGCCGACATAACGCCTGGGTGAGCAGCCGACCCCGTGTCTACATGAACACTAGGCCGTTTGACTGTAACCTCCGAATCACATGAGGAAGGGGGGAGTGGCGAATTGCCGCGCGAAGACTTCGCAAGAGTGATGCTGATCTGTGGGATAGTGCCATGTTCAAAACTTTCCGGACGTGTGGGGAGAGATGTGGGTTCGGTCATGTGCAGCGGAACAGCTGACCACGCCTCTGATCCCTCGGAGGCAATATCTTCAGGAGGTTCACAAATCACTGGGGTGAAGCTCCCGATTTCCGCGGATCCTTGAGGCGTGAGTCCAAATAAATTGTCTTCATCAGCAAGGGACGATGCTGCCGTCATCGTGTCGTCAGCCAGAATACCTGGGGACACGCCAGCATCCCCAGACGTCTGCACCTCAGCGGGGATTCGATCGACCCCAGATTTTTGGGGAGAGTAAGCGAAGTAGGATTGAGGTAATTGAGCCGTCGTCTGCAGATACTGCGGGGTAGGGACATTAGGCGGAAAATGTATGGGAGAAGCGGAGGGCGGGGATGCAGGAGGAGTGGGAGCCTTTGGACGCGGAGGGGGTGACATCGGTGCTTCTGACTCAGATTCGACCAAGGACAGCTTTTCCGGGACGGCCTCGGGGTAGGGAGACTGCAGGGATGCTGCACACAATCCCTCCTCGCAGAAGACACTCTCACGCGTGGACAATTTCTTCAGAGTGTCGCTCGTTATGGCCGTGTCGACAATCAAGAACACGACGCTTCCCATTGCAGCGCCGTTTGCGTCTGTTTTCGTGGAGTCATACAATGGAAGTCGAACAACTAGTGACGTAAAATGTCAGGACGGTCATAAATAACTGATATGAAACTTGCCTCCATTGCTGCTTCTCGTGTCAAGCAGTTCGCTAACGCACAGCAGTCGCGTCGTGCGGATGGCCTTGTATCTCCCAGTGCAGCAAAAGAATTTTCTCTTCTTCGCCAAGACGTGTATTTCGCACAGCGAGACGGAGTTGGCAACACTGGGACGACTGAGTATCGAGTACCGTAACGAGTAACGGGGTCTTACAAGGAGAACGGTTCGCGCCATGTGTGGACGCCCGCGCCCAAGGTACTCTCCAGGGATTCTTGTATGTTCCCGTCAAGGGTTATCCGTATGCGGAGTTCTTGATACTTTGAGACCTCGGTAGCTCGAATGTCTGAGTCGGAATCATCACCATTGAGTGCACCAGCAATATGGGACGGAACGTACGCGAAAACTCCAAGGCAGAGTGAATGGCACTGGGCATTGTTTGTGAGCTGGGAACTAATCGATGGCGATGGTCCTCATATACTAGCTTGCGGTTGCAAGCGAGAGGGGCTATGGGCAAGATGGATGACGGGCGACTTTTATGGACAAGTCTGTAGAGACAAGAATATCAAATCTGACACAGGATGGCGTGTCGTCCTCGTGGTACGATTCCAAGAGAGAGACTTGGAGGCTGCGCAAATTAGATGGGATGGGAATCCAATACGGCGCTCCAGGAAAGGTGTATATACCGATGCGGAACTGAGTGGGTCATTGAAAACGTCTCTGAGAGGACGTTTAGGGAACGTACCAGAGGGAAAGCCGGACAAACAAAGCGACCGTCACAGAAGGAGAAGGAGGAGGAATGAAAATTAAATGATGAGACTAAAAGAGGTGAGTGCATGACAAGTTGGCCACCGGAAGTGTGATTGCGCGATCAGGACAAGGAGTTGTCTCGTATGGACTTTTGCGGTGCGGTGGACCTGGAACAGTCTCGAGGGACTGGCAGAGTAATAATGGAGGGCACGTTGTGGATTCAGTAAGATCTGCGATGCCGGCAAGCCTGTTAGAGATCCCAATGGTGTGTGGATGGTGAGACATGTGCAAGTCGCTGAGTTGAAACAGACCCTGCTGCGTGGCTCTCAGAATAGTTGTCGTTGGACCTCGTTCCATTCTCATGAAGCAGGATGTGAGCGACAGCACCCTTGATCGCAAAAGTAGGTCGTCTGTGTCAAATTGGGGTTTCCGAGCGAGATCAAGTACCTCGGATATGCATTTCTACATACCTGATTGGAGGACGAGGGACTGAGATTCAAGTGCGCAGCGATTTATGACGCAGGGACGGAGTGGAGCAAGCCATCCGCATCGCACACGGTTTGGGAGAGAAAGCGGGCCCGCATGACCCCCTTCAAGTTCACCTAGTAGTGTGGTTGTGGTGGACTAGGTATGTACTACGGTCCCGAGTAGCGAGCGCAAAGTGTAGGTACGTTCCCACACTTGGCCGGTCACCCGCGTGGCCCCACACTGCCTGCCGCCCTCTCAAGCTTTTTTCTCTCCCCCCACCTCGTCCCGTCCCCAACACCGGCCATGGCCTCCACACTGGCCCCCGCCATCCCTCAGGCTGCAACGTCGGGCGACCTCGCCGACCTCCTTGCCGTCTCATCCCCCACCCCCACCGACGAGGCCATCCTCGCCGTCCTAAGCGCACGTTTTCGCGCAGACCTGCCCTACGCAAGAATATCCTCAACCGCCCTCGTCGTCGTGAACCCACTAAAGACCCTTGCGATCGTCAACGACGCAAGCGCCAAAGAGTACGAGGAAAGGTGCTACAAGGACACTAAGCTCGGCTTGGCAGATTCCCAAAGGTCTCCTCAGCCCCATGTATATGAGCTGGCTGCAAAGATTTACCTTCTCATGAGAAGGAGGGTCGAATCTCAGGCCGTCATTGCTCGGTAGGCTCCACGTCATTTTCCGCCGCGTTTTTGACACCGCTTCCCCTAGTGGTGTTTCGGCCTCGGGAAAGACGGCCACCACACGCTTCCTCATAGATCAAATTCTTCGCCTCTCCGCTCACTCCAAACGTGAAGGCAAGATCGTCGAGCAGATCAAAGCCTTCTCCCTCCTCCTCGACTCCTTTGGCAACGCAAAGACTCCCACGAACCCAAACGCCTCACGACACACACGCTATACTGAGCTCCACTTCAACGATCGTGGTCGCATTAGCGCAGCCAAAGTTCTCGCTTTTGGTCTAGACAAGTCTCGCCTCGTGCGTCTCACACACGAAGAACGCTCTTACCATGTATTCTACCAGCTCCTTGCCGGTGCAACTCCCATGGAGAGAGACTCCCTCGGCCTCGAGGGTCCTTCCGATTACGCTCTCCTCGCTTCATCCGGCTGTTACCGTCTCCCTGCAGGTCCCTTCAGCGATGACGCTATTGCTATGGATGACCTCCGCGATGCTTTCAAGACGCTCGGTTTCAAGTCTAAGCACGTATCCTCCATCTTCACTATCCTGGGTGCCATTTTATTGCTTGGAAACATCGAGTTTGGAGAGGCAGATACCCAGGACGTCTCAGCCTACGTCATCAACATGCCCGTGCTTCAGCAGGCCGCAAAGTTACTCGGTGTCTCTGCAGAGGAGTTGGCCGAGACCTTGACTTACAAGTCCACCTATGTTCGCAAGGAACTCTTCACCGTGTTGCTGAATGCCAAGCAGAGTGCGATGCAGAGAGATCAGCTCGTGCAGGATCTTTATGCAATCCTCTTCGCGTTTGTCGTCGAGACAGCCAATTACAAACTCGCACCTCTCTCCCAGACACCCTCGTGTTCCGCCACGCAGATCGTGCTTCTTGACCAGGCCGGTTTCCAAACTCGTGGTGCGCCGGCAACTGGAACAGCTTCGCCTCTTATCACCGCTCATCTGAGCGGCTTCAATGAATTCTGCTTCAACTTCACTGATGAGCTGGTGGAATCACATGTACTTCGCAGCATCTTCGATGACAACTCGGGACTTAATGGCCGAATGACCGCTGACGGCATATCGTTACCAGCCGTCGTAGCGATGGACAACTCAGCCTGTTATGAGCTTCTTCGTGGAGTATCCGTCAGTGAGCATGGTTCCAGAAAACCTGGTGGTCTCCTAGGCGTGCTTGACAAGGCCGCCACGTCATTTAAAGCCGGTCGAGGCGATGTGCAACGTGACGACGAGCTGTTGCGGGACATGACGTCAAAGTTTGCCGTTCATTCCTCATTCCTTTCGCCTACCCCCGAAGAAAAACGGTCGTTCGGCATCAATCACTACGCGGGCTCTTGTTCATACGACATCTCTGGCTTTGTCGAGAAAGATACAGATCTTCTTGATCCCTCATTCGTCACCCTCTTGCGTGGCTCGTCGGATTCTCTGGTTGCCAAACTTATGTCTGGCCCAAGCTTATCTATAGAGAAACACCAGAGCGATGAATCCACGATCGTCCAGGCACAAGTCTCATCTCGTCCTCTCCGCAGCGTCATGCCCTTGTCTGGCACGCGGCCAGAGAGCTCGCGCCTCAACCCAAGCAAAATCTATCCGATCACCACGCAATTAAACCAAGCGTTAGCAGATGTCTTGTTTAACCTCGAGAATACTCGACTCTGGACGCTGAATTGCATCCGCCCTAATGACAACGGGTTCTCCAACTCTTTCGACAAGCGACGCGTTAAAGGGCAAATCCATGCCCTGAACCTCCCAGACATGATCTTCCGGAGGTCTGTTGAGTTTGTTGCAGAGCTTGGCCAATCGGAGTTTTGCGAGAGGTATCGACCAACCATGCGTGGTTCTGATGCGGAGCGCATTCGACAGTGCGTTCAATCGAATGGGTGGGTAGAAGGTGTGGACTTTGCGCTGGGACACCAAAAGATATGGTTGTCATATTCTGCATGGAAAATGGTGGAAGACGTCCTGCGTTCCGCGGAAAAGGAGCAGAAGAAGCTCACTCGCGAGGAATCGGAGGAAGATGAAAGCATTTTGCCGGATGATGCAACAGAGTACCCTCAAACGTTTGCAGAAGATAGGCAACATAGGTTTTTTGACGATAGGGCAGTCACTCCGTATCAAGATCCGCCCCGGACACCTAGTGTTTATGAGACCTATGTGCCTGCTCAGGTTGCTTCCCCCAGTTACCCCTACCCTGAGGAGACCGCGTGGGACAAGAAGACGGAAGGGTATGATCCATTACCACCTTTGCTTCCCAAAGATGCAAACCTCGCCGCCGTCAATGCTCCGGAGGCCTTCGAAGAACATCGCCCTACTACGCGGGTTCGGCGATACTGGCTCTACGTAGTCCGGTTGGTCACTGGCATAATACCTGACTTCGTTTTGTCATACATTGGCCGCATGAAACGGGCTGACGTTCGTCTAGCATGGCGGGAGAAGGTGACCATATTCATTCTCATCCTCCTGGCCAATTCTGTGGTCCTGTTCTACATCATCGCCTTTGGCTTCATCCTCTGCCCCGATTTTAACTATGCATGGAATTTCGGAGAAGTCGCGCAGCATGATTTGACGACCGACTTTTGGGTATCCATTCAAGGCAAAGTATACGATGTCACCAATTTTGTCAAAGGCGACCACAGTGATATCACCGGGAATCCAAGCAACAACCAGGCTACATTATCAGCTGTAGCGGGCACGGACCTCACATATTATTTCCCACCACCCTTACACCAAGCGTGTGCTGGCCTTGTCAGTGACCCAACGATGCACATAAACATCAAGAACACATCGGAATTCGTGTATTCACAAGCTTCACATGCATCCGGCGCAAACGCGCCCACTTATCCAACAGTTCTTGATAGCGAAAGCTGGTACACGCAGACATATTTACCCTCTATTCGCAAATTTTACAAGGGTTCGTTGGTTTGGGAGCCTAGCGATATCTACGGGCAGGCAAACGATACCAACATTCAACGGTGGGTAGCCTAATTTGCTGTATGGACCTAATTTTCTTTACTCTTGTGTAGGATCTGGGCCATTTACAGTGGTAACGTCTACGACTTGACCGACTACGTGTATACGTTGACGACCACCGAGTTGAATATCGCAAAATACGATTTCCTGCCCTCTAAGCTCGTCTCCGTATTCCAACAGCAGGCCGGCACAGATATCACGTCGTCGCTCAACAAAGTGTTGGATTCCATGGATGCTGCGAACAGAACTGCCAGCATGGATTGTTTAAACAACGCTTTCTACTGGGGCCAGATCGATTTCAGGTACACTCCTAGATGCCAGGTTCAGAATTACTTGCTCTTGGCGTTCTCCGGCATTATCATGGCCTCCATTGGACTCAAGTGTAAGTGACAGTGCATCACTAAGCCGTGCTCTGCAGTTTAACATGTCGATAAGTTTTGGCTGCGTTGCAACTTGGAACAAAGCGCTTCCCCGAAAGTCTGGACAAATTCGTGCTCTGCCAAGTTCCTTGCTATACCGAGGGCGAGGATTCTCTGCGGAGTACCATCGACTCGCTCGCTGCATTGGACTACGACGATAAGCGGAAGCTGATCTTCATCATCTGTGATGGCAATATCATTGGTAGTGGCAATGATCGACCCACGCCTGACATTGTGTTGGATATCTTCGGCGTTGATCCCTCGGCAAGGAATGCGGAGCCTCTCATGTTCAAGTCCGTCGGGGAGGGTTCTCAGAAGCTCAACTATGGAAAAGTCTACTCTGGCTTGTACGAGTTTGAAGGTCATGTCGTCCCGTAAGTTTGATTCACCGCTGACTTCGCCAGTGCTGAGCGTGCCTCTGTCAGGTATTTGGTTGTTATCAAGGTCGGCAAACCGACGGAGCGCTCCAAGCCTGGTAACAGAGGGAAGCGTGACAGTCAGGTTCTGCTCATGCAATACCTCAACCGTGTGCACTTCAATACGCCGATGACCCCTCTTGAACTAGAGATATACCACCACATGCGCAATGTTGTTGGCATTGACCCCACATTCTACGAATACATCTTTACAGTCGACGCGGATACTGTGAGTACCGTTTCCTACTGAGGCAGATGAATGTTGATGTGCAATGTGTTGCAGGTTGTGACACCTCCGTCTCTGAACAGGCTCGTCGCTGCTGCCATCGATGATTCCAATATCATTGGTATTTGTGGTGAGACGAAATTGCAGAACGAGGAGAAGTCCTGGTGGACGATGATCCAAGTAAGAGCCTCTGTTTCTATCTGGTTCTTCCATCTGACATGTTCTAGGTTTACGAGTACTATATTTCCCACCATCTCGCCAAGGCTTTCGAGAGCCTGTTTGGTTCGGTATCCTGTCTCCCTGGGTGTTTTACCCTCTATCGTATCCGTACGGCTGACAAAGGCCGTCCGATCTTCATCTCCAACCGTGTCATTGATGAGTACGCCGATCCCAACATCGACACGCTTCACAAGAAGAACTTGTTCTCACTCGGTGAAGATCGGTTCTTGACGACACTCCTCCTGAAGCACTTCCCTACGTACAAGACCAAATTCCAACCCGATGCAGTTTCTCGGACCACGGCGCCGGTCTCGTGGCGTGTGTTGTTCTCTCAGCGTCGTCGTTGGATCAACTCCACCATCCATAACCTGTGCGAGCTTGCTATTTTGCCGGACCTTTGCGGCATTTGCTGTTTTTCGATGCGGTTCTTTGTGTACCTTGATCTCATCAGTACACTGGTAGGCACCATTCGCTGTACTTCGTACTGAATGTATCTGACCATTCACAGATTTTGCCTGCCACTGTCATCTACGTAAGTTTTTTTTTAGAGATTCTGGTCTGTCGGGGTTCTCACCTGGACATGTAGTTGATTTGGTTAGTCGTCGAAGTTGCGAGTGGGCAATCGGCGATACCTATCATCTCCATTGCCCTGATTGCATCGGTTTATGGCTTGCAGGTACGCCACCCCACCTTGGTGGATGGCTGTGTGCTGAGCAAATTGCGATGTTTTAGGCTCTCATCTTTATCATCAAGCGTGAATTTATGCTTGTTGGTTGGATGGTTGTGTACATCCTTTCGTGCGTAACGTTATCTAAAACCCAGCGTTCGTCCAACATCCGCGTTTTAGGTACCCGATTTATAGTTTCTTTTTGCCTCTCTACTCTTTCTGGCGCATGGACGAGTTCGGTTGGGGCAATACCCGTATCGTCCTTGATGACGGAAAGAACAAGACGGTGGTTGGCGGTGGGGATGACATGAAATTCAATGAATCCATGATCCCGTACAAGAAGTGGAGTGGTCAGTTGCATTCTTTGACTCTTGATTGGAAGGTTTCTGATTGTGCGTCCAGAGTACGAAGCCGAGGTTTATGGGGACGGCGTATCCAGCAACTCGTTCAGCGCTGAGCAGAACCCTGTGAACGCCAAGCACCTTGCTGCGCCAGTGCCTCGTCGCCCCAACTCGCAGCGCCCTTCTGTGTACGAGTACCAGTCTGAGGCAGGGGATTATTACCGCGATGCTAGTGCTGTGCCAGATCCCCTTCGGGGTCCCCCGTCGCGCCCAAGTTCTCGTGCCATGTCTGACTACAATAGGGTGGCGGCAAATCAGAGGCATTCAACCTTCCGTAGTCCATCGCAGGAACGTCTGGCGATTGGCACGCCAGTCAATCAATTCGCTACCCTTCCTGACCCGCGCATTTCGGCGCTCATGAATCGTTCCATGTCCCCCGCGCACAATAACATCCGTCCCATCTCTACTTTCTCTTTGGCCACGACTGTGTTTGCGGGGCCGAGCAACAACCCGAATCCCTCAAACGAAGAGTTGTACGAAGCGCTCAGGAAGTATTTGAGCACACAGGACCTGATGTCCGTGACAAAGAAGTACGCATGCTCTTTCGTATCAACCTAGCCATCGCTGACTACGCGCGTAGAACTGCTCGCGAGGCCATGGCCGCTCGGTTCCCGAGAGCGGATCTGACACCTCGCAAGGACTTTTTGAACCAATCCATCGATAACATTCTTTCGCATTCCTAGACACTTTTGCACTGACAATTTGTGAACGCTCACTGTACTTTTGACATTGCCTTGGCAAGACACTTGGGAATCTGAACTTTTGCTCCCCGGACACGTTGCTATGTTGCTTGCTCGTCATTTTCTATCCAGTAGTAATGCGCTGCATACCTAGTTGATCGCCATTTCTGTACATATCCGCCGTACCTGATACAGCTTTGGACAATGTAGTTGGGACATGGAATTATCATACGGATGCTTTTTACCAGTTGACGTCCGCGCAACAAGGTAGTATACCTCAAGCAGAATGAATTACAGCAAGACACCATCAAGTCAGTCGGATGACAAACACCATGATGATGAACGCAAGCAAGACGACGACGACGCTCATGACGACCAGGCACGTCGTCCCCCCACTCTTGCCTCGGAAATCCCGCAGCCGGATACGTTCGCGCTTCATGAAGTCAAAGTTGCCCTCGACCTTGGTCTGCATCATCTCGAGAACGGTCTTGTCCTTTTCGAGCGACATCGAGAAATGGGTTGCATTGCGGCGCAGCTGGGTCGCCATGAGGGCAAGCTGTTCCGAGAGCTGTTCCTGGAGCGCGCGTGAGTTCTGGAGGATGGTTGGAGTAGCAGTAATGTTTGTGGAGGAAGGTCCGGCAAGGGAGGGTCCGGTGGGTGGGCCTGAGCGGGCGTGTGACGGTCCCGGCTCGGGTGCGGGCGCCGGTGATGAGGAGGACGGGGATGGCGGTGGAATGTGTGACGACGAGGGCAAGAGGTTATGGACGTCGGACACGGAGAGCGACGGGCCGCCCTCGGCTGGGATGAGAGTCGCTTCGACGGGTGAGCTGGCTGGTTCGGGCTTGAGGGGGGTGGAAGATTTGGGTGGCGGGGGGCGGATAAATGGGAGGAGGGGTTTCGGTCGTCGGACCGGAGGTGTTAATTGCTGTAGACGAGAAGCGGTCAGACAAACGTGGATGGAGCGTTCTTTTGGAGGAACGACGTACCTGGTTCACCTGGTGCATGTACTCTTCGAGGTGTCTGAGCGTCGTCTCAAAGTGCTGGTAACGTCGCTCTTGGGCGCTGCGCGCGGTGTCAGCATGCCAGAATCATTGGCGGCGATGGGGTACGACGCACGGCGTGGGGTCGACATGGTCGAGCTCGACGTTCTTGAGTAAGAGTTGGGCGTGACGGAGTTGCTGGGAAAGGTGCTCCGTCGGTGAGGTGAGCTCGGCGCGGGGAGGGGTTAGCCTCACCTGCAACGTTGCTTGCGCTTTCAGCCACGTTTCCCGCTTTGGCGGATCGCTCTTTGACCAGTCGTCCTCTTGGATGGACTGCTCAAGTCGTCTGATGAGCCTTGGAAGGTTTATCCTGTCATGAAGGATCTGCTCGTCCGTTCGCATGTCGGGTACGTCTCCAAAGAGACACGGAGACCCTGGCCTAATAGTAGCAAGTCAGAGGGACGTTGAGTCATGGGAAGAACCTTCCTTGTTTGGTCTACGCATCATTGATCTTTGTCGGCGTTCCCGAACGTCTTCAACTCGAAAACAACGGTCCCAGAATCGACGTCGAGCATGGCGTCCTCGAGCGTACACGAACAATTGAAGCATGTAAAAGTGGTGGTCGAGCGAGCGGCGAGGGAGCCGTCCGCTGCGGGACGCGCGGTAAGGCGGATATTACGAGTCGCAACCCACACCTTGGACCTAACCCGGCGGACGTGTGTGTGTAGCGGAGGGCGGCCTTCCAGGAGCTCATAGCGCTCACACACTCCAGGTATCCCCTTCTCAAATCATACGCGGCGACCCACATACATGTCTTCTTCAACGACTTTCCTGATCTGGAGGAAGACGCCATCAACGCCGTATACGATCTGTGTGAAGACCACGACTCAAAGGTGTGGGCCGCGGACGTGGCGGGTTGTGCCGTGACTGACGCTTCCCGTCGCCAGGTCCGCATGGATGGGTACAACGCCGTGACCCAAGTGTCGGCTATCCAACACAAGTGGGTCAAGCGGAACGCCGACGTCCTCGTTCAACTCCTCCAAAGCGGTAAGTTTTTTCCAGGCCTTTTATTTGAATCACATCGTATTTCTCCATCTTGATCAACATCTGTGGCACGCATTCCTTGGTGTCGACAGATGAACCGGAAGAGGTCGCGGTCGTCAAAGTTGCCCTCCTCAAACACCTCGATATGGACCCCCCGGTGACACTCGGCGTGCTGTGCGACCAGATCGTTCCACTAGAAGAAGTCCTCGATGATAATGAACGCCAGACGAGGGAACGGTTGTGTTCACTCGTCTTGTCCTTCTTGGCGGCGGACGCAATCGGCGCGATACAAAAATATACTGACCCTCCAGGATCGGAGGCAGAGCATGTCTTGGTGACACAGCTTATCTTGGTGCGTATGAAACTGAGGATATGGGCACGTGCACTCGCTCATCGTCTAGCAGGCTATAACAAAACTGGACATTGGCGACGTAGATATCATTGTAAAAGACATACTTCTGCGGTTACCATGCTACCGAGATGGTCCTCGTGGCGACGAGTTGCTTCAAGTTATCCTCGACAAGGCTGCCTCGTTACTTCAGACACGATCGAACGACCCAGTGCAATTAAAGGTTGCACTCCACTATTTATCGATGGCTCAAATGGCCACCGTCGATTTACGCTCGACGCCCGCGGTCAAATTACTCCAATTCTATATTGGATCTCTAACTCGGAAATTAGTCCTTCAGAAATTCTTGCCGGAAGACCGGATCAGGGTGATTTCTTGGATCATGGACGCCCTATCCGTGAGTGAACGCGACACCGCCGCTCAAAGACAGCAAATTGCACAGCTTCGGAGGCAAGTCATCGACGCGAGCTCGATTCTCTTGGAGGTTAGTTCGGCGTGTATCCACCGACTCCGTTCCGCTAAGCCGTACAGGTGCTATTTCACTCCAAGCTGTATGGAGACGACCTCTGGCGTGCAGTGAAGAGTATTCTTCATGCTATCAACACCGTACGTTGTTCTCGATCGAACGTCGAGGACGAAATAACTCTTTCTAGCGCAAAGAGCTGGAAAATTGGATATTACCACCATACCTAATTACTTCTATCAGTAAATTTCTCCAAGTTTTGTCGCAAGGACAAACACAAGAAGACGCCAGCGAAATTCAAGGCCTAATAAGGGTTCGCAATGGACCGCTCTCTCCTCCTCATTGACGTCCGACATCTTTTTTCTTCATTTGAGCAGCATTTGGCGGAAGAGCAACCGTTGTCGTCACAAGCGTTCAATCAAGAGGTGAAACCCATAGCAAAGAATGGGATTGTGTTGGATCGGCCAGCTCACCTACCGCAAAGACCAGTCACGAGTTTACCACCCTTGTCTACCATGCTTGATCTTCCGATGGGATCGCCAATAGCAACGCAACAATCGTCAATACCAGACAACGCTTCCCGACATTTCCATACCTCAAATATTCCAACGTCTCCCAAGCGATCGGGTAGTTCTCTGGAAGACGTTC